>JAGDQP010013973.1:26608-46385 GCA_022664845.1 Lepisma saccharinum
TCGTATGTTACTTGTCTTCCCGTTTTCCTCAATCTCCTGAATCTTCTACGTCAGATACTCTCGCTTTTTGTTTCTGAACCCTAGTGTGGCGTTTCGTTTCGCGTTACTGTAGTGGTTGGTATTTGCTTCGCTTTTACTACTTTGCCATCGTTGCCTTGCTTGTTTTCGTTCCTCTGGAAGTTTAATGCATTCTTCATCAAACCAAGGTTTGTTTTTCTGTTGTTTCTTCTCACCTACGCGTTTAAATAATAATAATAGTAAGGTCGATTTAATTTATAGAAATTCCAGGTAGGTAATCCCGCACGGCTTTCTGGAGGACATCCAGGGGACATCCATACGTGATGAACTGTTTGTATTGCCCACAGAGTTATCCCACGGACGTCTTTAGGACATCGCTATGGAAGCAGGACCATTCTGACGGTAATGGGATCTAAATGGGACGTCCCAGGGACGAACTCTGCTATGTGGGTACTGAGTACTACTCTGAAAGTAATATTGTTTTTTCCCACCTTGTGTTGCCGCGACCTGTGCCATTGTTGGGTATATTTGACGCAAGTGGCTAAGCCACCCGTTGGCGTAGATTTGTTGGTGTACGATAATTGTCAGTGTCGTAAGCTTTAAACGATTTCTGAAAATATATGTTTTTTTTTTTTTTTTAGAAAATTTCAGCTTTCTTTCTCTTCCACTTCTGGAAATTGAGCACGCTGGGCACAAGTGCTACATCATTGAACTCTTCTGTTTGTTATCTTTTGAACGATGTACGGTTCATGACCGTATTAATACATTATTACCGACTTTTAGCTTGTTACTAATTTGTTTCTTGTCGACCACTGCCTTTACTGCACTACATTTGTATATCAACATCTACGGAATATTTGTACACAATCGTATACTACTACCCACATATTAACTATTTAAACCCGCCTTTCTTAACCTTATTACAAAATTAAATTACAGTTGAACTACACATTACTTGTTTCTTACTTATCGGATTTTACCATCGGTTTCTTATGACAATATATGGTAAAAAAGGGGTCGACCGGGGACAAAGTTTAATGTATGATTTGGCATGATGTGACTGAGGAGAAAACCTGTAGAGATATAAGTGAATATCGTAGGCAGCAGGTAATGAACCAGTGATCTAATGAATCCACATGTAACACTCTACGAACTGATGGCCACTCGGTAGCATTTCATGTGAGATAGAGAAAATACAATTACCATTTGTAACATTTATATGTATATATATATTCTTAATATTACATACTTTAAAATAGCATACATATTACTATTATGTAAAACAGCAATTGACTAATAATTTTTTCTCATTCCTAACCCTTACCTTGGATAATCTTTATACATTTTCTGCCCATCTCATCACACAACACTTGGCGATCTGCAAGTAAAACGATCAATGTGTATTTTTGATTCGTTAAATAATAATGACTTAAATTCTAAAATGAAGGTTGCATTTCCAAATTAACTTCTGAATCAAAATTTACTGGTATATTCGGAGACATAAAGTTTTGAAATTGTAACAACATCAAGAACCATTATGCATCACTGAATTGACTATGTGAAAGTATTAGTTTTACAAGACCTTTTGCAACACATCCTATATAAAACGTTTGCAATGATGTATGAAAAATTGAGTAGTGGCTCAGAATAAACAAGCATCGCTTGGCACTATTTATATTTTGTTTTACAATTTAATGTATCACTTGATGACGTAAAGAACATTCAGTGATTAGTTATTATGTTACAGATTAACCTAGCATCTAATTCAAACTATTCTATGGGAGAGCATAAGTGTTCCTCAGGTTCTTCTTAACGAAACGTGATGTGGTGGTAGCGACAATGAATATGCGTAGACGCGATGCTACGTGTCCACAAAACCAGTAGGAAATGTAGAAACAAAAATTTGATATATGACACGACAGCAATAAAAAATGTAATGTGAGTTCAAGCATCGCATAATACATTTGCGTTCATTGTATAGCATTTACAGTGATAATCTTCTTCGCGTCATATCAAGAAATGTATTTTGTTCGCTGAACAGCAATAATTTTCTATGAAGATACTATATTAAAACACGTATTTTTCTTTCATAAAAGAAGTCAATCATATAAAAGACTTTTATTTATAGTGTGAATTAGTTTTATTCGCTTTCTTCATAAGCTGCTATTCTTGTTAGATTTATGAACAGTTGCTCATAGATTTTGTTTGTAAAATGATTTGTTGATAGGGCTAGATGTGGTAAGTGAGGAAAGGGATAAGTGGCGACAAACCTGTATTCATTTCATTCATGCTAGTCAATATCCACATGATTCGAACACAGAATAAAAGTATGTATTATGTATATTATGTTATTGGAATCTTATAGTGGCTTTGTTTTATACCGAATTTGTAGATAATACTTGCTAGGCAAAAAAAAAAAAAAAAAAATGAATGTCTACGTTTTGGCTTGGAAACTACTTTCACATGCCCATTAATTGTTGGCTCCCCAGAAGTACCTAATCCATTGAAATGTGTAAACTTTTAACATCAACAACAAACGTCAGTGAGGTAATGTATGTGATGGAATTTGGTTGAAAAAGAATCAACAGCAAGTGCAGAACTTGGGATGTACCTCATGTTTTTGACTTTAGGTAAGTGAGGACATGTCTCGAGGCAAGTCAGGATGGAAAATTGTAATTTAGAGTATCTAAGTTGACAAATGAACTTAATACTTAAGTGCTTTGGTAAAAATTATAATCTCGACTATTTTAGGCTTAAGCAGCAAGTACTGTAAAGCTTTACGCACCCACCCGATCCACAAGTCTCTCTGTCGATAGCTTTCAACTCAGGAACTACGGTTAAGAAGATGATTTAAATGTCTGTGAAAAGTCTCCTCGACACTAGCCTAAACCTTATTCATGAAGGCTGCAGGGGTGGTTCAAGAGATTCAGGTCAATGGAAGTACAAGGACTAGGAAGGTGGTTGAAGTGTCTTTGGAAAGCTCTTACTGAATTGTTTCAACGTAAAACAGATAATTTGAATAAGATGCTCTCTTCTGAAGACTGGCGGTAGCTGGCATGCACAGTCCTTCGACTGAACTCCGCCTCACTTCTTTGTATTTGATTTTTATACTTTCCACCTAGTTAGGCTACCACCAGGCCCATTAGAGCTGTAGCCCTATACCACATGTAATGCATTGTGGTTGAAGTACTGTAGTTTATGCCATTAAAATTCAGTTTTTGTATTCATAAGGAAATTGTTATTTATCTCCACTTGATCTTGGAAATAAATAAAGAACATATGTGGTAAATATTTCCACTGTAATATACAGGGGCTGGACAAAAAAATCTAAAAACACGTCATACAGGACACGTAAGTGTGGCCCGCCACTGCACACCACGTGTTGCCGTTGCCGATCGTGTTTTGTTTTCAATGTGTCATGTGGAACTTCCTCTTCCGTCAGCAGTACCCAGTTCACCTGTGAGTATCGTGGTGTGCAAGTGGTGCGGTAAAATGGGCGACCTGACAGACTTCCAAAGAGGCATGATCGTTGGTGCCCGTATAGTTGGAGCTTCAGTGACAACAGTGGCGACCATTGTGGAGGTATCGACAGGCACTGTGTCCATTGTCACGAGGGCATACACAATGCATGGGCAAACAACGTCTGCAAAGCACAACAGTGGTCGAAAGACAATCCTGTCCGATAGGGACAGGAGGGCATTAAAACGAATTGTAGCAGCTGAAAAGCAGACCACTGCAATGAAAATTACGTCTGAACTCAATTCCGGTCTACAGAACCTGGTTTCATCGAAAACAGTGCGACGGGAACTTCATAAAATTAAAATTCATGGCAGGGCCGCTATCGCCAAACCTCTGGTCACAGCAGTAAATGCGAAGCGGCGTATCCAGTGGTGCAAGGACCACAAGGAGTGGACGCTTGATCAGTAGAAACATGTAATGTATTCCGCTGAATCGACCTACACCTTGTTTCCAACAACCGGTCGTGTTTACGTATGGAGAATACCGTCGCAGGCCTATGATTCAGTCTGTCTGCGCCCAGCTGTAAAGCATGGGGGTGGTTCTGTTACAGTATGGGCAGTGATATCGTGGTTTTCTGGAGGTCCCATCATAGCCCTGCATGGAATGATGAATGCTAAGGCGTATGAGGCCATTTTGGGGGACCAGGTTCTACCCATGGCCCACACATTGTTCCCGGATGGTGATGGCATCTACCAAGATGATTTGGCACCCTGTCACGCTGCAAAAAACGGTGCAATCATTGTTTGAGGAGCATGACCAGGAGCCCCCCTGGGTCCCACAATCACGAGATCTGAACATCATTGAGCCATTGTGGTCTGTGTTAGAAAGGCGTGTTCAGTCTCATTACCCTCCACCATCATCCCTTAAGGAACTGGAGCATGTTTTGGAGAAAGAATGGTACAACATTCCACACAACACGATTCAGGAGCTGTATAAGTCCATTCGACGTCGGATCCAAGCTGTTTTGGACGCAAAAGGAGGCCCCACACCATACTAGGTACGATTTTCACACTTTTTCAAATGTTTTAGATTTTTTGTCCAACCCCTGTATATTAATGACAATAAAGTATAACTATTTCAGTATGCCTGACATCAATCTTTTCTGGAATAAATTATTTTTTGTGGAAATATTTAGATTTCCTGTTTTCCGTTATTTGTTCTGTTGTCTCAATCTCTGCTCAAACTTATCATAAAAATTAAGTTTGAATTGTACAAAAATAGGTATCTAGAAATTTGTCTCTATGTTCTCGTTGATATCACCAACAAAAACATAGAAGATTTTTTTTTAAGTTACACAACACTCTGGGTAAGTGGTGACAAGAATGTGATTCTGTAAAACAATAATTTTGAAAAAATCTTTCACCGTTTGTAGAAATGAACCATATGCCTTAAAAGTCAACAACTATATTTGTCTGTGTGTATAGTTTCACTTGCTCCTAAAGCTGTTCTTTCCACAGTCATTCAAAATTGAATGTGCTAGAAGCATCCCCCACTTACCTTATCTATCCCTATATTTACTTCAATTTATACTACTTCTAACTATTAATAAATGATATGTGGAGTAATTCATGCTTAGAAACTTGGGCTAGCCTTTCGAAAAATAGTTCAACCATTTTCACTACAGTATTTTCTTTCCTTTGCCTACGAATAAATTAGGAATATTTATAATTACAATTTCAGATTTTTAATATACATTATCGCACTTGATAAATGAAAGGTTTCTTTACTAAATACTATCTTCTACTTCTTAGTGGTCAAAATATATAGTGATACACATTTTGTACCAATGCGTATTCATTAGAAGCAAATATTTTTAATAGCCACGTCATAAAAGAATTATTTTATTCATAAACTTGTCTCTAGTATTAAATGCAAGGCACGGTTATTGTGATACATCCGCATTCATACTACTAGAGTTAAATATGAAAAGACATTTATTCAACTTTTTACAGATCTGAAATAATAAAACTGGGAGCATATCGTTTCATTACACGTCGCAGTAAACGGTTCAATTAAGTTGCTTTGAAAGTGTTATACATAGTATTTGTAATACTTACTTTCAAAATTGTAAAATAATTGTAAGGAATGGTATTCCGCTTGAGCGTATTAGATTTTAAACATTGATCAACCTTAAATTCTCTTCAAGTTTATTCCGCTTCAAAGTGCACGCAGTACACGTTTCTTTTTCTATAACACAAGACAATTGCTATTTGGATGGGGAGGTATTATGGGGTAAATAAACATTTTTATACTTTAATGTTTATGTCTCTGTGGAAGAATATACCTGAAAGATTTGATTCTCAGCTCTAAGTAAGTAACACCGATGATGAAAATATATTATTTTGTTCACCTGTATTTACTCCCACATATAGCTCAGTGCAATTGCACAACTTCATTTTCATTTCAACCACACATTGTGCAATACAGGCCGAGTAACTGTAATACTTGAATGCCCACATAGTCTCGTTTTCAAATGGGAATTTACATCCTCTTGATTCAGGGTTGACTTCATAGACACCCTCTTCCCAATCATCCGTTGATACACGTAAAAAAGCATGGAAGTACTTATAAAAAATAGTCGCCCTCGATTGTGACACAATAGCAAAGTTGTTTTTGAGTGGCACGTCATACGGAGAGAACAGAAATACCTGCAAGAACAAAATATTAATAGGCAGCTAGCAGTAATAAATAATGGTAAAATATAATTCCAGTGTTATTAGCCAAATAGAGTCAACATTTGGAGTGCAACTTGGTAACACCTCTCAGGAAGCTATGTAATTATGGTTATGGAAATATGATTCCATATAACCATAATTACATATGAAAGATATGTGACTAGAAATAGTTACCTTGAGGAAGGAATACCTTTCAACAATTCTAAATTTTGATGATGACTTTAAACTATTTCTAGAAATTTAATAATTGCAGGACGTTGGGGAATTTCAAAATTCCAATAATATTATTTCTTGTGCGTGGAATTTGAATATCAATATATACCGATTGGCAAACTCGTAGATATGGGAATCTTATACAATAGACTTAACGGGAATCTCAGAACCGCGTACTCAATATCCAAAATTTACTTTCGTGTTCCCTTGTAGAAAATCATAAAAAAATAACCTGCTTCATTGTCGAACGCCTAACGTTGACTGTACTGCAGAGTTCTGTATTACGTGGTACAGATACCCTACAAAACTTCTATTGGGACAAGAAAGCGTTCCTTATTTATATTCGGTTACAGAAAAAAAGGTGTAAATTTTCCCAGTTGAAACCAAAATTGCTTTCCAAATTTTTATTGCATGAAGCTTAGGTGAGCCAGGCACACATGTGTACATAAACTCGCCAGTTGATTTATTGAAATGATGATTAGGAGGACTCGTACAATCACCGTTTCTAGGCTGTACAAGAATTAGCCACCGAAAACTTTACCAACTCTGGCGTATTCAGATAAATCTAGTAATTGTTATGTAGTCTTAAATAAAAATATACTAGCGATCTACTTTAGTCCACAGTATACTGTCAACCTCAAGGATTTAAACACGTTCAATCTTCAGTTGCGTAACATAAAAATATTCTAAAATTTTCTTCAGAATATCCAAATGGTACTACAGAAGTATAATAAGTTCAACAAACTACCCACTTAACATAGATATCGTTTACAAAATGTATTTAGACTTACATTATATAACAACTCGCCGGGAAAATATCGCACAGCAGAGGATTCAACATATAAGCAGATATCTTAGATACTATACGAATATATCCATCGACTGACATGGAATTATATAACGAGAATTTATATGACGAAATAAATACAAGTCAGATTCACGAAGATTCAAAGAACTCCATTCAAAATATAAATAAACTTTAAATCATAGTTTCACTGTAACACATAGTCAATTAAAACTCCCTCCCTCCCTCCCTCTCTCTCTCTCTCTCTCTCTCTCTCTCTCTCTCTATCTATCTATCTATCTATCTATCTATCTATCTATTTATCTAACTCTAAGTCGCTCGCTGGCTCTTTCTTACATCATTAAACACACACACACAAATCTGAAACTCAGAAAGCCAAACAATATTGTCCCCATGCTAATTTCTATTCACTAATTGGAAAGGCTGGTGTGAATTGAAAGGGTCGTTTCTCTTTACTACAGAACTGGTGCAATCAGTTAATAATGCCCGGATCAGACACAAATCCTACTGCTATCTCAACTGTCTGACAGCGATCTGTTCTACATCGACTAAACTCAAATTACCTATAAACAAAGAAAACTTAATATATATAAATATTCTAATAAGTTTTACGTGTTAAATACAGAACAATCTTCAAATAACAAACTACCGTTTTACGAAAGGCTTGTTGTTACTAGTTTTCTTGTCAAGTTTTGTACACAAGATGACCATAACTTATAACTGCAGAAACCTTCCTTCGAAAACTACTTAATAAAAATAATATATTATTTTAAACAGAGATAGAGAGAAGGCATGAACAGTTGTAGTGAATCATTGACTGTAAGTGACAATTCTCACCTACTATCGACCTGTTTTAAGCACAAAAGTCGAGATCAAGCAAGCATCGATAACATCGTAAAATCAAGAAAACAATATTTTATTACCGAGTCACCGTTAATTGAATAATGTTTTACTATTGTACGCTGGGCTAGAATTCCATTTCTATGTCCTTATTTGGATTGGTTTACTTAACCTAAATGATTACGGAATGCCACTAGAATAATTCCAGCAAGAAAAATCAATTGGAATCACACTTTCAATGGCTATTTAGTATTAATTCCCTACCGGGATTCGAAATCCTACCTGACTCGAAACACGAGCCACTTGCAATCTCTTCCATCACTAACAAGTGCTTTAGGTCGAAACATCAGTTGCTAAAATGTACTAAAATAGCTTCCTTAATTTTATTATTCAATTACTTCCGCTTACCTAACCACTCGATCCTTCTCCGAACCCGGAGTTGGCAAACGAACCTTTAACGCTGGAGTACTCGCGCAACATTTTGTAAAATAAATATTCGCGCGGGTTACCAGCGTAACCTACATTTTATCTTCCTCTCCCTTCACTGTGAATTATTTGATTGGTTAAAACAATATTCTTAAATAGTTAATACGAGCTTTAAATAGGTTTACGTATAATATAGGTTAACTTTGCATTAACTTCTGTCTGTTTTGCAACTAAAAATATACATTTCGCAAGTCTACACGGATAAAGAGACCTTAAATTAAAAGATCAAGTTGTAGTTTTAAAAAGTAACTATTTAATAATGTTTCCTTATTTCATATACTTGTTTATAATTAACTCTGTACTATAAAGCTATTACTTATAAACGATATATGGTTCAAATAATAATAATAATAATAATAATAATAATAATAATAATAATAATAATAATAATAATAATAATAATAATAATAATAATAATAAGAAGAAGAAGAAGAAGAATAAAGAAAAATATATGTGTATGGTTTCTCAGAGGTTTTTTCTTTCATATTTGTATCCTAATTTCTCTCACTGTGGGCACTAACTGTTAGTTATTATTGTTAGCATTTCCGTACTCATCATGGACTAAATAAAATACTGCGTAGATTTCTGACTGATCCTTGCATTCTTTTCACACCAGGGATGAATGATGGGGGAATATTTTATCCTCGACGATATCAAATTTTTATTTGTGTTCACTTTCATCTAGGATTCTCACCAATATAAGACTGCCCGATCTTGTTATGTTGCTCCGAGTACTAAAGAATTTAATCTATGATTCCGAGGAATTGTTTGGCTCATCTTCGTAACGTCAATGGAATGTTTTTTTTTCCTTTTCTTGGGGGGGAGGGGGTTGCACGTTTGGCAATTTTAAGGTTTCATGGGCTCCAACCCAGTTGTTTAAAGATACTCTTCTCTTGTATTCCTTTTACTGATACCTTATAGTGAATAATGACATTCTGAGACTGATAACGGATAATTTGAAGTGGATCATGTTTTTCTCCATTGAGAATTATCATTCTCAAAATAAAATCCGTCATTTCCAGCCTTATTTTCGGCCCATGAAGATATTAGATTACAAGTATCACCTATCCCTAGTGGCTCACAAACGTAAGCGGAAGATCCAACTTTAGTATCTCTACGTAATTTTAACCTTGCATATATAACTCAATGTTCACCTGGTCAACGGATTGTGCAACGTTTAGAACCATTGTAGATTTAACGGCAAGAAATGGACTATGAAAAACAATTTTAATGCTGTATTTGCCCACCTGATCAACGGCTCAAAACCACGTTTCACATTTGACCAAAAGTGAGCACTGAATTTGTATTAAAATTCACGCGTCAGCAAATGGAGCTCGAAGCTGGAAGTTCCCACACTCGTCAATTCTAGCTCACCACTCGCAAAGCTCATCCACGGAATAATCTATAGATTAGCTACTATTTTACTAAAATATATTAATCTGCTAAATATGTTATATTACTAAAATTAATCTGAAGAAAAACTTATCTGTTTAAGCTAGGTGACTATTTTTTAGTTATTTCGGCAAGAATCTGGAAAATTCAACTTCTTCCTTGTTGCTACTACAAATTTGGCTACCTTTACTCTGCCCGTTACTACATGAAAATGTAGTCAATTCTTGTAGAGAATACAAAATTAGATCGCATGAAAAGAGTATGTCTGTTAGACCTAGCCATAAGTCGCTTTCAAACGTTTCTCTAACAAAAACAATACAATTTTTCTATACATATTTATTCTTCAAACTGGGGAGTCAAATAGCCGGTGATTAATGCCTTAATCTGGGGAAACTGACCGGAAACTAGAGCTGAGCTCCAGTATTCGACAGTAGGATTGCTGATGGTATCTTTCTGTTTAAATTGTTGATCTTTGTCATCCACCCAGACCCATCAGATATTTGACAACATTGCTAAGAGATGGACTTATTTCGGGATTGGGTATACACAGAGTAATTCAACATATAAAGTATATTTTAAAAAATGTTATCATGATTGACACAGGTTTTTACTCATGGGCGTGTCTTGTGCCAGTACTACATAAAGAACACTCACAAGCAATCGCTAGCATGTTGGGGCTGTAGTGTTGTGGTTAACGCATCAGGGAGCTAATCCGTTGACCAGGGCTAGGTTTCTGGAGGGGTGATACTTTTTTTAAAAAAAAAATAGCTTTTTCTAATTTTTAAAAAATATATGCAATTTTAAATTTTATAAAGTTCCCTAACCAAGTAACCTAACATGTCCCCTAGGTTTGTTCTGGTTTGATATTTAACGAGTCATGGCAAGTAACATCCGCGGAGGCAATGAGGAGTTTGGTGTGGTTGAATGCTGGAGGCTCAGAAGCGGCGTCTAGCTTGGGCGGAGTCCGCAGTGCTAGGAAATGTAGCTTCTTTCTATATATACGCGATCCATCCAATCTGCCTTACGGCAACGATAGCACATTGCGTTGGCGTCAAATTCTCACGTCAATACTTTCTGCGTCGACACATAATCGTCTTTTACTTCAGATAGAGTGTTCGTAACGTAAAGGGATATTAAAGTATTAATGGGTATATGGGTCCTTATTGGCCGGGCGGTTAAAGTGACGAGCTATAAACCACAAGCACAAAAAATGCTTGTTTAGAATACCACTACGGACTGGTAAACATTGGAAATGAAATCAAATCTAAGTGTAAAAATGCATGAAAACAGCAACTGTGGTAACTCTCCGTTGCAAAATTCACTGCTGTCTTTTGGTCAAATGTAAAAGGTGGTATTGAGTAGTTGAAGCAATTAAAAGGTTCCAAAACATGTCCAAAATACTCCACGTTCTGACGTTGAAGACTGCATTGATTCAAAACGTCGAATAAACAGTTGAACAGTTGGAGATTGACGTACTTATGCAACGATAAGATTAAGTAGCGGATCAAACGTTGAATTGTGTACCCTATTTCCAAAACGTCTCTTGTCGAAGCGTCATAAATGTTAGAATATCGATAAAAACGCTTCTAATACATTTTTAATTTGCAAAGCTAGGAACAAATTTCAGCGAATAATATTATAAAAATTGTGGTATAAGTTTTAGGTTATCAAGATTTTTCATTTTTCAAAAAAAAAAAAAAAAAAAAGAGTTGAGAAAGACACAATATATACAAATATTACTGTTTCTACCCTTTACGTTCTCATGACATTAACTGATTTTACAAAAGTTCTGGAATCATAAAACCTTACTAATGTGTTTGAAAATATTCAAATTAACTTAATAGTGCCAACATCTCAATTTTACTTTTTTGTGGATAAGGACATTTACAAGATACCTTTTGGAAGTGGACTACACAATTTGCCGCTTTGCAACGTTTGCAGTTACTTAGGATGTTGGTTCAGTCGAAAAACTACTAAACTGTATCACAATCCTGAACCTCTTCGGAAACCAACCATCATCACGATCACCTTAAACAAGATTATCGTCATCATAAACCTCATCTAACCACAGAATAATGTTTGTAGGCCTAATCTGTTGCAGAATAAACATCAGTTTCAGTAGACAAATGACAAGGATACTCGCGCGTTCTACGTGTATAGCTCAAAGCACTTAGAAAAAAATAATACAGTGAATTTTACATACTGAGACGAAAACACTGAAGGCACTGTAGGCCACATCCCATTTTTCTTACACTACATTATCTAACAAGAAAAAACAAAGAGCCGGGAACTACCAAAAAACCCATGCAAGTGGTGTAGAGTTACAGTTGTATGAACGAATAAATGGGAAAAAATTGTTGAGTGATGAAACATAAAAATATACAAAACCGAATAATTTCGAAGACTTGCTAATGTTGCATTGAACATCTCCACTTGCTTGGTTTTGATCCCGTGAGCATTCCTTCAACACATGGGCGGGGATTCCATATGATTATGAGATGTGATTTGTAATGTTGGTGAATAATCAATCGCTTAAAAATGATTGTTTCAAATAATGTCTACTTCTTAACTTTCGAAGGTAACTTCTTTCTAATTTAATTACTTTTATTTTTTTTCCGGTAATTATACTCACTGACAAATTTTACTCACAATATGAATAACATACAAATTAATTAATTTTGATTCGTCATTACATTCCGTTACTGACGCATGAACACTCCAGCTTCTCAATTCGTGAAATCCCCATATGCGAATTAGGTATGATACGGCATTTGGAATGATAAACATTCCTCCTTCAGAACGCAAGACAGGAAATTTACGAGTATAAACTGCGTACATGTCACACCACAAGCCCTTTCTTCATTATTCATCTATTCGAAGTGGAAACACTCTTAGACTATCTATTCTTGTACTGTATCATCAACCTCTTCAAATCCAATTATTTCGCTAGAGTTGCCAACAGTTTTCATACGCACGTATTTTGATATTGAAATCACAACTCAGGGGAACATAATAACTTTTTTTCTGTCCCATCAGTATGTATCCTTCTCAGTTCCAGTTGTTACAAACCAGTGTTGCAAAGTAGAAAAAATCAATCTCTGTTTTGACGAAAAGATTCAAACATAGTATTTGTCACACATTGGGCTCATTCGGAAACTACGAACGAGTTTAACGCGTTAATCCCGTTCTCTCACGAAGCGTTCGGAAACCACTTTCGTGAAGTTCGTTCATTTAGTTAGCCGTTCGGAAAGTCACTCTCAGTTAATTTCGTTCGCGCACGAAACGAACTAGCTCTGACTTCGTGAACTTCGTTAAAATTAACATGGCCACCATCCGCATGATAAAGTTACCTCGTTTCGCATCATTTAATCTTATTTTGCTTCATGTAGAGGTATAAAATTGTAGCCATGGCTGCTATTTCTGCAGTAGAGAACAATTTTGACACAACTAATGTACATATCAGATTAATATAACGGTTTATCGTAAACAATTGATTTATCTTTACTTTCCCATATTTAACACTTTTTCGAGCTGTGGATTGCTGTTAGATATCATGATTGCCACTAGATAGCACCACCAGTAAAAGATGAAATTATTGAAGAATGCTTTTTCTAGAGGCTTTTTGAGTAAAAGAATAACGTCGTATAGTACAAAATTATCGCGTTTATGAAAGACACTCTACAGTTGTGTGTATTATAACAGACTTTTCTAATGATTTCAGTTAAACGACAAGTTCTTAAAGGAAGGCATGCTGTTTTAGCTTTCGTAAAGCCTGAATGCACCACGTTTTAATTGTAATCCGCAAGCAGCATTAGAGTCTTGTATAAGATGGAATTGAATTGAATTTTATTTCTGAACTTTAGACATCTAAGGCTGAGGGCGGTATAAGATGGACTATCAAGTATTTATAAAATAGTCTGTCGGCCGGCCGAGCGGTCTGTGGCGATAGGCCATCGGCTCCAAGGTCCCGGGTTCGAATCCCGGCATGTGTGTGGATTTTAACAGCTAAAGGCGAATCGTGACGGGCCGAAGTCCAAAGTTACTAAACTGGTCCATATAAAAATAAAGTTAAAGTTGTTTGGTCTATATATTGGTTTCTCTTCTTGGCAATACAATTTGACTAAGACGTTAAGTGTTAATTCCTTGCAATTTCTTTTAAATATTTTCTGTAATTGAAATACTTTTCTTGTCCCGTAAATGTGACTTAGTAGTTGGGGAAGTGATGGAAATTTTGAAGAATATAGAAATATGTAGGAACTTCAGCCAGATAATTCTTGTATGAAAGGGAATCGATTTATTCTACTGTTGACAAAATGCAACGAGTAGAATGCTAAGTTCGTTATACAAGTGTAGCAAATGAAATCTGAAGTGAATATAAGGAATTTCTCCAAAGAAAGGTCTTACATGTTGGTAAATAACCTTATTGTTGGAATAGAATCTCTCCAAGAAACTAACTTGCTTCGTATTTTGAGCCTCATGTCCCTACTTATAACCACACCTTCTATTTTCGTTTATTTCTTTGTTATGTATGCGAGTTGGTGTCTATCGTTATCCTGACAACGGTTTGGAGCGTTCGGAAATAACGAAGAAAACGAATTTCACGAAAATAATGTTCAGCGTTAAGTTCATGCATTCCGTGAACTTCGTTATGTATTTCCGAACAAGCCCATTATCACGCTCTTTAAGGAAAACCTAATCAGGTTTAAACCTACAAATGAATGGAATCAGGTTTATATTGTGATAAGTCCAAGGAATCTTATGGAAAAGTTATTACTCCTTTTATGTTTACCTTATATAGCTATAATAGTAGCAGGAGCCAATTGTTGTTGTTACACGGTCATTGTTAGAATTAATTTGGTTGCTTGTAGTTTGTCCTTGGACTTAGGTTTGAAAGGATTTGCACTTACGTGTGTCTAAATATAAATATGTAAGAGATGAACTCTTCTGATTAGGAATAAAATATGCTTTCAAAGAATCTTACCAAGAAAAGTTTTGTTTGGTCGAGATGTTTAAGACTGCAATCACATGAAGCAAGATACCCGTGTAATTGGACTTTGATGACGATGGGTGTTCTATTCGAGGACAGGTACTGACCCGAATGTCCCTAGCCAAGGTGAAGCTAATGCGATTTGTTATTGCCGTCTATCGGATGAAACTGACGTTCTCAAGAAGAGATCTACTGTTTTACGTGGGCTTCGAGCCGGTTGTGTCCCTAACAAATCGAACCTGGTACTTCATCATAATAAGGTAGTGATCGTTACAACTAAGCCACGGGGGCCACTCATGTAAGTGGAGATTTCAAATAACGACATGTATTTGGAATCTAATATCAGAAGACTTTAAATCACGCAATACGTCACGGATTTTCCAGATTCTTCATCCGTAAAATTTATGATAAAAATGAGTGTATTTTTATATTATTTAAACAAATCTATACAGTGTAAATAGTATTGTTTCTCTGTATTACGTTTTAGTATTGTAAATGAAAACAAAGAGAATAACTTGAGAAAATTAAACAATAGAAATCTATATTAAACAATAACTTTCAATTTATTCTCCTGAAAAAATATAGAATATGGACTTAATAAGTTTCTTCATTGTTTAAAGCTGCTTCCAAAAATTAATATGAAAATTATCTGAGACTGGCTTTAATTAACAATGCATTTCCAGTCTCTGCTGATAGTTTAAATTCAACTTCAGTCTTTGTTGAAATTTAATCTAAACATTCCGGAAGTAAACTTTGCTACTGGTCATAGTATTAGATTATGTGGTTTTGAACTCGAACATGAAATAACTAACTTAAATACGTTTATATAATTTAGATAATACAACTCTACTTATATAATCTGATTGACCTGTATATATATTGCCTAGTAAACGAATTATGCCAGTATGCATTTTACTGTTTACGTTTAAGAAATAAGACGAGTTCGGTACTACAAGTTGCCCAAAGACTAGAAATTACGCCAATTAACTTTGTCACTTATGCTATAAACAGTGTCTCAATATGGTAGACATACCGACGTTTGTCATTAATCCTAACTTTCTGGTTGGTTTTTCTCATGCATAAACTTTCATCGAAGGTTACCCGGCCACGATTCAACCAAAAGGAGTCGAAATGTGGAACAGCCAAGTGACAGTCAAAATTCTACCAGAATAATAGATTAGTATCTGTGTATAATAATTATGGTTTAAATACGTTTTTTTTTTTAAGATTTGAAAATGCCTTTCACCGTGCGGTAAATAAATAGTTACTCATCTTTTGTGATATAATAGTCGTATTATTGATTTTACTTGCTATGTGATCCTCCATCGGCATTTGACAAATCGGAGTAAGTGGTGTTTCTAGTTAGACTTATAGTTGGTCACCAGTATGATCATGAGAATCATCTTGATGGAGACCCATACCTTTCCAGAAATTTCGATCAGATATTGGGGTTCAAGTTGTCATCAAAAGTTGTGCATTGATACCAAATAAAGCCAAGCCAAATATGGATGTCCTAAAACAATATTTAACAGGGCCCAATTCTTTTTCGCAAAACAAAGAATACAAATATTTGAATTTGAATTTATTTCTCTCTTTTAATTTACATGCTTTTTATACGTATTAAAGTTTTTATACGAATTGTATACAGATTAAATGTGATACCAATTTCCACATTTTGGGTTTCGAGTAGTTATGAAAAGTTGTGCATTGATACAAAATGAAAGCATGCCAAATGTTTTCGCCGTCAAACATTTTTCGCAGATTTCAAACTAAATGTTTCGCGAGCTCCACGGCCAGGCTATTTTTTTTTTGCATCCTGCTGTGTTTCAGCGAAAATAAAAACAAATATCATTTTAAAATTTTTGAACGCTGTTCAAACTCAAATTTCTAAAACAAATCGGCCTTTTTGGCCCCCAGAATAAATACATTTTTAGAAAGATGAATTTGAGTTCCATGAAAAAAATATAGAATGTTAAGTTATGTTTGTTTGCCCAAAAAATAGCCGGATAAAAAATTATTTACCCGGGCCCCTGGGGCTACAGAAAATTTTAGTTTTGTAAACGGACATTTTTTAGAAATTTGAGATATAGTAGCGTGCAAAAGTAGTAGAATGTTTGTTCGCCGAAATAAAGCCAGACGAATCAATATTTAGCCGCACCCCTCAGCCCATGCAAATTTTAGTTTGACAACGGCCAAAAATATTTAACGGACGAAACCGGCCATATTTGACATGGCTTCATGTCGTACCAATGCGCATTTGTCATAACTGTCGTACTCGAACCACAAAATGTGGAAACTGATATTATATTTGTATTCCTTGTTTTGTGAAAAAAAAACAATTGGGTCTTTTGGTGTCCAAGGACCCGGTTAAAAATTGGTTTACGATGGCCACATTTGGCATGGCTTTATTTAGTCACGATGCACAACATTTGATGATAACTCCAACCCCAATATTTTAAAAACAATTCTGCCCACCCTGTATAGAAACAAATATATTTATATTTTTCATCAGTATATGCAATTGTTATTGTTGAAATCATCACACACACGAAACAGCAAAAGCGCCTCTCCTGCTGTACGCAAACAGCAGGATGAAACAAAATAGTGGTTCTCCCAAAGAAGGAAACCGAAAATGTAAAAGCGTGGAAATACACTCAGATGTTCAGTGAGAAACTGATAAGGAGCTAACAGAACATAACACATGGACCGAAACCTGGATATACCTTGAAGCATGACATGACCCACTGCTTACCCTCGCGGAAGTCACTTCAACTGCTGTACCTCTCGGAGTACCAGTAGAAAACACTGAACAGAAGAGATAGAATGTCACAGTGCTAGTGTATAGAGAACTTTGCATTCGATTATAAAAATAAAAGATATTTATATCTCAAAACTTCATTCAAAACATAAGACGACAAAAAAAACGATGAAGAAACAGAAACTAAGGAGTCGAGGAAAAGAGGAGGGTGAAGCTCACACGCCAATCTGCCATACGAAGAACAGCGAAAAGATCAACTAAGAGAAAATAAAACTTGACTAGTAGCTATAACACTGAAAAACAGTGTTCAGAGATGGAGTCCATACATTATAGTTCCTATGGCACTCCTAGCAGTTATAAAACACGCAGGCATAAACAATAGTAAGTCAACATGACCTTCATGTCTCGCGTAAAGGAAGCAAAAACGTTAAAATTTAGCACTGAGATACTCATCTCGCCAAAAAGAACAGACACGGAACTACAGTAGAACCAGTAGCCTGAGCATTCCGCCACTGACATTCGTCATTGTAACAGCCTAGTTGCTGTTCCATTTTTATTTTTATTTTCTCCCCTTTTATTTTTCTTAGTCTCCGTTTTGTTTTCTTTCAATGTGTTCTCTTTAGCTCATTCTCTTTGGTTGGTTTTAGACTCTTTGAGCGTTTTCCGCTTGGATTTTCTTTGGATTTTAATCGTTATCCATCCAGGTTTTCGTTAGTCACGCAGCAATGACTTGGATCTAACGCTTGTTTTTGATTGGCCCTAGTCAATGCTTCGTGACTTGTTTTTTGCTGATTGGTGTGAATCAGCCTTCTTCTCCGTTTGCTGGGAGAACTGCTCTCCCACGCCATGTTAGTTTAGTTCCAATTTTTAAACTGAAGCGACCAGATGCATGGGCTTTCCATCACCTGTACTTCCTAAGCCCTGTCTACGAAAGGTAGATGTAAACACTAAATTTAGCGTAATTTTTGATGATACTTCGATTGATTTCGTCCGTTCCGGAAATTTACCTTAAGTCATATTAAGAAGAACAAAAAGCGATATAAGTGCTATCAGGACTTTTTCGTCATCATTTCGAAATTTTCACCGTGTTAAATTATATATTTTGTTTTGAGATTATTTGTCAAAATGTTTAATATGTTCTAAATTTCAGTATGGGGCCGCTATTGACCGAATTCTTGCATTATAAATATCGGTCCGTTAGGTTTCAATAATCAAATGCCAATTTCTCGTCTCCCGTTTTTCCATATCTATTCGAAATTCCCGGTTAGCCATGTTTGACAGCTACCGCATATTTTCCATACTTGATCAAATTAGCAACATGTCTGCTCGACTATCTTTGCGTACCGTTTTGATGCTAACAGTAAATTATAAATTATTCAACATGGTTCGATAATTTTTGGTTTCAACTCCAGCCACTATTCTCCAATGAAAAATCATATTTTATAGCAATATTTTGTATTTTCAAAATTTATTCAGAACGTCTTTTGTATAACGTAGTAATTGTCTGTAATGACGTCACAAAATATTAAGGTTAAAGTGATTCTTTAATTATCATGCATTTTGGACTAGAACTTCTTTCGTGTAAGTAATACTGTACTAAAACTTTTCCAAATTGTACTACAATATTTCGGAAATAATTTGTGAAAACATCAACGAAATTTGTTAATAATTACAGAAATTATGGACATTTACGTGTGACTACATAACTTTCAGTTCGGCTTAATTCATGTATACCAGCGATTCAAATTTGTTTGTTTTACAATGCAACAGTAATTCTGTTCAGATTCTGATAAAATTATCATAGCCGAAAGCGTGAAATATGTACATTCAAAGCAATAAATTGAAATTATGAAATTTTTATATTTCTTCGAAAACAATCTTGAGTTTATGTTCAGTGAACGTAGTGTAGAAACCTCTCAGTTAACCAGGTACGATATAAGGCATTAGTTCATCATCCTCTTACCGTGTTTGGTAATATTTAAAAAAGTGCAGTGAGTTATTTAATGTTTAACATAATATCTATTGGAAATTAGCTATGAATTGTTACGTGAAGTTGACAGCAATTGATACTCATTATTTCTGTG
>JAGDQP010013974.1:5738-46380 GCA_022664845.1 Lepisma saccharinum
AAATATTATTTACAAACTCTGGCAACCGTAGTCCAACATTCTCTCGTCAACCCCATCCCGACCTAAGCCAAAGTTGCCGAAAGTCCAAAAACAGTTTGATTCAATGTTCATTCCATAATATTTTTATATTTTAAAACTAATCGTAAAAACTATTAAATAATACGTTGAAGCTAAACAAAATTTCAATGCAAAAAACGTTCCATTATCTCGGGGTGAGATACAACATGTATACCTCGATTTTAATATATTTGTATCTAAATTGTTTCTCAATGCTCACGTTGTTACAATATGTGTAATTAATTGGAAAGGTGGAATTTTCTATTAATATGATCTGCCTACGCCATAAAGGTTATTAAAATCTACGAACAGCTAATGTAATATGTAAACAAAAGTAAGCATTAACTGGAAAAACGATTTTTGAAAAGAAAGAAAAAAACAATTAAAGCTACGAAGGCTGCAGCACTGTTGTTGCTCAGACGCCAGCGCCAAATGAGCCGCGTGTGTCATCCTTTCGCATCAAAATGATAAAAAAAAGAAGAAAAAAAGAAACTGGTGCTAGGAAAACTCGACCTTGAAGTTGCTAGTGAATTGTAGTGGAAGTGGGCGCATAACAGTCGACATAAGTTTGTTTTCCACGTGCGAAAATCAATATAGTGCTTTTAATGTACGTGTTACAAGTTACAACAAGTAAATTGAAGTTGTGTGATATTTCGCGAGAGAACGGATAACATGGCAAGAAAGGTATGTCAATTTCTTCATTAGAACATGTTTTTACAAGTTAATATATGTAAATCTAAAGTAATAGACCCTTATAATATTTTATTTAACATTTTAATGATATTTCACTAAACATTCATAGTCGGAGATTAAAACGACAGGCACCATCACGATATTCTAGTAACTTAATTGAGTAACCTAATGACTCACGGGATTCCATTCCAGCCAAGGGCTACTTGATAATTACTGTAAATCACAAAATTACTCAATATTGATAATGTGAAAACTAATAATTATATCAATATTGACATGTTTTGACCTTCCATGCACAAAGCACTTGGTGAGTATCTGCAAGGGTAGATCCCCCCCCCCCACCCCCCCAAAAGAAATTCTAGTGTTTTCATTTAATTTAATTTTTTTGATATAAACGGTACTTAGCTAACAAATTCTTGCTAATGTCATCCTGTAGAAACGAACGGCTATTTAGATTCAAATGAAAGAACAGGCGTGGTTGAAATGTGTCTTATTAACACGATCGTCCACCGTTATCGATCCCAGGAACTCCCGAAGGCGAAGTCAATGCTCTACTAGGTCTAAATGAGATGGGCCGCAGTGGAAACAATGGTTAGCGCGCTCACCTCTGGCGCTCGGGGTCGTCGGTTCACTAGAAACTCTGCTCGTGCTATGCTGGCTTTGTGGTGGACAAACAGAAAGTGTGTGGGTTTTCTCGGGGTTCTCCCGTTTTCTTTCACTTTCTTCATTTCACCAATCATCCTGAACTTCGGATGGTCGAGACTTTGGAGCGAGCTTTCTGTGCGCATGGTCACGTTTTGAAATCCCGCTGGGGTCAGTGGAGCGGAGTGGTTCGAAACTTACATTGCCAAAAACTAGGTCCCATCCTTAGAAGCTGACCAACTTGATTAGGACTTCAATAACAATTCACTTCATCATCAATCATCCTATCATTAACCATCGAGCCTGAGCCAAACTTGCCTAAAGGTCTTAAAAATTAAGTTCAACAATTCTACCAATTGAGCTACAAGCGGTGGGTTGCTAGCTTCACTTCACTTTCTCGCTTAACTTAGGCTTAGTTCGTAAATTTTATGTTTGTATGCTTTTGATAATTGAAAATTCGTATTTAAGAGAGATTACTAATATAAAAAAAAGTATTTATGAAGTTTTGTGGAGGTCGAGGTTTACGTAAGCATTCCAGAGGAAGGTTGGAATTCATTGTTTGTTTATTTTTGCTGACAATGAGTTATGAGGTGTAAAGACAGTGATTTTGCCAGACCCTCCTCTGTGGGGGTGTTTACCCCCCAAATTCTCGAGCGCACCCTGAACTTTAAATTTTTTAGGCCAAGCATCGATTCCACTTGGAGCCTTCTAAATTTTGACTTAACACCCCCCCAAACTGAAAATCCTGGCAGAATCTCTGGATCAGAGTCAATGCTTAAGTGAAATAAACATGTACGCGAGATTGTGCGTTACAATGTGTTCGATCTGTTCCGGCATTTTACGTGCGGGTAATTTCAATGAAACATAAAAGCAAGGATGGGAGTGATTATGAGCACCCCCGTAAGAATTTCTGCGTGCGCGGTATCTAATTGCATTTTTGAAAGTGTGATTAGAAGTATTTTTTGTTCGGTGCATTTTAAACTGATAGTTGGTAACCTAAGTGGTTCAGTTGCGTTTTATATATCGCACTAACTTCACATATTCTTTGAAACTCATAGTGTGGTTTAGACTAGAGTAGGGTTTCTCAATCTGGTGGTCGCGGGATGTGTGCAAGAGGGTCGCGATGGAAGATAAAAAAAATAACTAAGGTTTTGTAGTTTAAAAATAATAAATTTCAAAGTAAGTATATTATTTTGCTTGCTGTTTTTAATAATTACTAAAGATAATTTAGCTTGCTGAATAATTTTAGGTAATATAATTACGATATTTATTATAAATATAGGAAATAAAGTGTTATGTTTTCAAATGGAAAGCAAATATTACACAAAATAAAATAATTGTGGATCGCCGGCTAGAAAGTATGGTGGAAGGGGTTCGCCGGCTAGTGGGCATGGTGAAAGGGGGTCGCAGGACAAAAATAGTTGAGAAACGCTGGACTAGAGTTGCAGTGTTATATTATCTAATGTCTGAAGGGTTACTAATGTGGGCGACCACACCGACCTCAAAGAGCGACTTTATGGTAATAGTGTTCTGGGCCTCTACTCAGGACTCAGAGTAGAAAATAGTCAATACGTTGGACGTCATCATCAGTATTGACTCGTGAGTCGTATCGTATTGCCTGTCGTGAGGCACTACTTCATAAAGAATATTGACAAGCAGCAACTGGGGAGTTACCGCTTCCTTGTAGTGGTTACATCATCGCACAGCTGATTCGGTGACCCGGGTTCCATTCTTCGCTGGGTGACATTTTAACTTTGTTTTATATATAAACACGCATTTTCAAATTTTACGAAGTTCACTAACCATGGTTAGGTTAGGTTAGAAAAGTCAGGTTAGGTGTTTTATTTGTTACACACGATCTACTCGCTCGCTGCTAGTTCACCAGGTGATTCTGCATGGATATATATACCTCTTGTACCGATTGAGTCGTCTCTATTCTAGTTACAATTCGCCAATAGGAAGTGAGCAGCAGTAGCTCAGTTGTAGTGCGTTGACTTATCAATCGTAAGGCCCTGGGAACGATCCCAGCAGCAGCCTATCTTGCGGTGGCAGATCGTGATACAAATCATAGGTAAAGTACTACCAAAATCCATCAACACGTTCTTACTCTCCTTGTTCATTAACATTATTCCTGGGATTTCTAGACAGGATATTGATAACGCCTTAGATGATGTTGACTGACATTCTGGCCCAATTAATACTTATTAATGCCTATTTAGTTCATTTATATCAAAACAATAAGTGAAGTTGAACTTCACCAACTTCAGCTGATGAGCCGCCACTGCTACTCTGGCTAAAAAATTTTCCTTTGTATACGTACTAACTAGGCTATGGCGGACTACTTTCCAACAATATCCCCAAACGACCATAAGTAAGTTCAATTAACCAATAGGTTTGAAAATAAAATAAAAAGCTTCAATCAGGATTCGCTGATGGCGACCTTCACCAGTATGCCACGGAAACGGAGCTATTTTTCTTTTCATTTAAATGGTAGCAGGTGAAAAATGTACTCACGGAGTCTCTTTATGGAGATCAAAGGGGCCCTTCTGCTGAATTTTAAACTTGAATGTTAACTATTCATATATTCGTTTCAACAAAACCACCTCTTGAGATTCCTGACAAGAAAAAAAATGTATAGATCATTGAGGGTGCACAAAGGCTCCATTTTGGCGCTACAGGCTGTCAAAAACGTAGGTAAATGAAATCTAGATGTTAATATTTCCAATACCAATAACAGTAGAACTGAGGAGACATTTGAGGAGAATTGAGTACCCTCAAATACTTCAAACTTGTTCTATCCAAAAATTCATACTTGAAAATTGTGCAATGAATTTAATGGAACTACATTCCAGCAACAAACAATAATTCGTTTGCGACAAGTCTATATCTCAAACAAATTTCCTTTCTGGTATTTTTATTTAAGATGTGTGGTTACATAACAGAGGAGTAAACTACATACGTTTGAACAAACTTTTGCTGTACTTTTATCAGAAAAAGAAAGTCATTGCTAAATGTCCATGATTACGTTTAACATCTTTACTCATACGCAAAGTCTTCTTATTCCTGCTTATTTATACACAGATTTATTCCTGAGAATGTCTGCTTACAACACGTTCTTTGGGAACCTATTGCACAATTTTGGAACTTGCATTTTTGGATAGAATAGGTTTGAAGTCTTTGAGGTTACTACGTCGGCTCAGTTGTATTGTTAGTGGTATAGTTAATATCAAGCTCTAGATTTCATTTTCCACACTTTCGCCAACCTAAAGCGCAGAAACGAAGCATTTGTTCTTCCTCTGACTATCTCTCTCTCTCTCTCTCTCTCTCTCTCTCTCTCTCTGTACAGTTCACAATGATCTGGGCGTATACTATATGTCGCCTAAAGAATTTAGAGATGCCATTGTTAATAAACTCTGTACAACTACATTGTAAAGCTCAACACTATAAGTAGACTATTGCCTGTTGTGTTTTCACTAAATAAATATATATCGAGGGCGTCCGTAGAGTCCTTTGCTACCCCTTGTATCGTCCGAACGGCTACAAAAATATGAAAATACCATAGCATTATTTTGAGGAGCTATTTTTTGAGCTATAATAAAATTTGTACCCCAAGGAAGGTAGGCATGGGACAACTTCAAACTTTCAATAGAAAAGGGGTCGAGTGATGCCTTGTTTGAAAGGTCTGGACAAGAGGAATGTTTTGTTGAAGCTTTGAAGTCACTGTGTTGTCTCTATCCAAAATGGCGGAGGCTCAAAAGTCATGTCATAAAGTCAAACAAGTTCAGCTGAAATCTTTATGTTGGGGACCAAAGTCAAAATCTTTCCATTAATATATTTCCGATTTTGAATAATAAATTTCCAAATATCGTATTTGCCGGCGTATAGGAAGAACCGGTGTATAATATGCACCATCTTTTTGAGGACGATTTGCGGGGGAATATATCATATACGTTAAAATTCCCTTAGTTTTGGCACTTTTGAAGACAATTTTAAGTCAGCAATATCTTAGACCCTACATACAAAATTACAAAAGAAATGTAACGGAAACAAAGGCGGTGAAATCCGACTCTTCAAATTCAACAGTATTGTCAATGTGCCTACACAATATTACCGATAGTTGTTTGTATTTGCCGGAGTATATGAAGCACCGGTGTATAAGACCCTCTTTTTGAGGATGATTTTCGAGGGGAAAAGGTGTGTCTTATACGCCGGGAACTGAAACTTCATCTCCACCCAAATGCACTTCCATATAGCCAGAAGTATTTGGGAATTTATTATTAAACATCGAGAACGACAAAGTTAACCTACAGGAAGAAAACTTCGAATTATCATATATAATTTGTGCAACGTAGTAAATAATATAAAAAGGCCTTAATAGAATGTATTTATCCAGATATAGCAAATAATTTATTAAGCAAGCCACTTTCCTGGTTTTAAAGAACTTGCCTTATTAAGCGACAAAAATGATAACACAAATTAAGTCAATTAAGTTCTAATAAACCAACTTCCTGGAGGTCAGATTAGATTATGAAACTTCCTGGAGATGTTATTGTAGATCTAAGAAAGGAATGTTTTTCGCATAGCTAGTTATACGTTGCATGTTCTCGAGTAAGAAGCACTAAATCGAGTTGTTAATATAGTTTATAAAGTTTCATAAAATGTACAATGTTTAAATTTAAGTAAACACTTTCTTTTTATTACATAAATTTCATTAAGCCTAATTATTTCAACATATGTATTTGAGTAATCATAATAGTGTAAAAATTAAATTAAACAATATCTACGTCAAGATTGGCACTACTTTAGATATTTGCATTTCATATACACTTGTCAAGAAAATAATGCATGTGGCAGTCACAGGAAATTATCATTAAGGAAACAGAGAAGTTGGGTATTTTCAAATGTGCTCATATTATTTCCACCCATTGTGACCGTAACATGTGTACAGTAACTTCTTCCAAGTTTTGCGTAAGGGCGTTTCTTGACATTGAGCAGCCGGGAGAACACAGTACCCTGAGAGGTGTGTGCAGTCAAAGGTTTTTTCTTAGTCGTGAGTCCTTAGTAGTGACGTAGGGTATTTCAGCCCATACCTGGGCTCACGCTTGCAGCAGCAGATCGGGTACGAATCGTCACAAGTAGCAGGGTCATGTACTACAGAACATTGCCCAGATTGTATGCGACAGTCAAAGTGATGTGACTTGTGTAGTACAGATCTCAGGACATGGGATGGCATCAGATAGATCCCGCACAAGTCGGCCACGCGAAATGACAAGTTATCAAGATCGATTTTTTTTCGTCTTGATGCACCACGCTTTTCTACTGTCACTTCAACCAAAATATACAGAGAGCCGCAGGGAGCCAAAGATGGCAGTGTATCATCACAGTGCGCAATCGTCTCCACGATATGAGGTTGATGCATAAATGCCGTGCAAAGTTTCACCACTCCCTGAAACCACATAGCGTCATTCTTACAATAGGCAACAGAGTCTGTTCTAAGTCAATCGGCGCTCTGTTCCAAGTTTTCGATGCGCCCTCATAAATAGTAATTTAATTTTCCGAACTCATACGATACGTGGCGTAAGCCATAGTGCTGTTACCGCCCATACAATTTATCTTATCATACGATGTGCCCACACCCGAAACGGTTGATGCCCTCAAGATTGTGGTGCTCTGTTTGGAGGAACAGTTCGAACAACCCTCGATGGCGAGAATACATCAAAACTGGACACAGGAAAAGTAGGCCCAATATCGTTTCGCGGATAAATTACGCATTGCGCTGCAACCCGACAACAACACCATTTAGGAGTGGAGAGCACGTGATCAACGTTTTGGTGCAAACTTTGCCGTAGAATATCCTCAGCAGGGGGTAGGTTACACACTGTTCTTTCAGGAACCATTCTTGGGTGCTGTATACCTCTAGTCCAGATCCAAGGGACTGTAACTGCAGAGACTTACGTGCAGACCATTATTGAACCTATAGTCAGTAGATTTACAGGGGCGTATGAACTACACTGCACGCAAGATGAAGATAATCCCCGTCAATACCATGCCAGGATTATGACTGAATACTTGGAGGCACACGGCATCAACAACAACAACAACAACAAAAGTGGCCTCTGCTTTCTCCTGATTTAAATTGTGTATAGAATGTCTGAGCTTTGCTGAAACGAGCAATTTTGAATATCCTACACCCGCTCCAAACACTACAGTAGCTCATCTGCGCTGCAGTGAAAGAATGGGATAGCCTACTTCAGGATGGTCTCGATAATCTGATTTGGTGTATTGCCCGACGTGTCCAAGAGTTTATTCGTGAGCGTAGACTCTTAACACATTACTGAAGTCTGCAAATGGTCGGAAATTAACAAATGATTTTGGTTGGAAAAACATATAGATTTTGTTGTCATTCGTGCTTGAAAGGGAACTCTGATAATCTGTATTTTGTTGTGCGAAATCTGTGCAAGTTTGGCATTTTTCTGTATATTGTTGTCTGTGTTCTGACACAAGCATGTACTATTTTGTAATATCATACAATTTATGTAATATTCAAAACTTTTTTTTTACCAGTATATAACGTGGTTCAAAAATAACGTCGCTGGTTTCTGATCGGTAATGCGTAGGCATGTGGATTCGAACTACACAGCCAACCATCCTAACTTATTTTTCAACCTTCCCATCAGTTTCAGCAAGCGAGTGCCGTAATGATACCTTAAGAAATATCCTGCCGATCCTTTACCTAACCCATCCCGGCCTGAGCCAAGGATACCTAAAGGCTTTAAATAAAATTAAAATTCAGTATGTAAAAAATAACTTTATAAATATTTTTAAAATTTTGCTACCGCAACACCGGCTAGTTTTTCTTATATGTTTACAGACGTCTCCACATATTTTTTTCTATAGCATAAATGACTACCGAAAGATAATTGTAACAGTGTACTGCTCCTTAGAGGCAACAATCAATGATTAAGGAACTTTGCTTCCAGGGAAATAGAACAGCGTAAACTTACTTATTTTTTGAAATTTATTTTTATATCAATTTTGGACTTAAAATTGATATACATTTTATACAAAAATGGACATTTCCGGTAGTGCTTTTCATTGCAATAAGAGCTTTCTGCTGAAGGAGACTTTGGAAAACACTTTCGTTACTTTCTATTTATCAAGCAATATCAAGCTTTGTTTCCAAAGAGCCACTCGTGCGCTAAATTGAGCGCCACCATGTTATGAGGTAAGCAATCAGGAGACAGCTTGTCATTGAACTACAGATTTGCTACTACTTTATTGATGTTTGTTGGTAACAGAGGCGTCATTTAGGGGGCAGGGGCTGAGCTTGAAACTATAAATGAACTAAAATGTAAAAATACATTTAAAAGACAAGTTCAACCAACATAAAAAGCACGTAAAAGTAAAGAATTTATAATTTCGATTTTCTGTAGGAGTTCGGAACCAAATTTATAACTAAATCAACTATTTCTAACGTGCTACGCAATGTAGTTTAGTGATTTTTAGTTGCCTGTTATAGCAATAATTTTGGCGGTTTGAAGCCGGGCGTTTATCTTCGTCTACTGTAAAGAAGTTTATATCTGTGTACTCTTTTTCTTTCATATCAGAACCGCCCAAGAATTATTCTGCATTACGTCTGCGTGAAGTGCGTGGGGTTGAAATTCGATTGCCGAGAAATTCTGTACCGCGCCTGTCCAACATTGACTAGATTTATCATAACAATGATTCTCAAAGCGTGTGCCGTGAAATTGCTTGCATGTACCGTGCCGCGCCGCGAGAACACATATATTTTGATTAGAATGGTAAAATAAAGGAAGAGTGAAATAGAAAGATGAAATATCTTTAAGAACGTTATTTATTAATACAAGAGGAACAATACATTATCAGTAAGAATTGGAATTGTTAAAATGGTTGACTTAATATTTCATTTTTATAATTAAATACCGCCTTGTTTATTTCGGAAATTAGTCTTGCATGAGACATGAAACCTGGGACTTCCCGAAACCATCACAGTTCGTATTCCAGTTTGTACCTATTTGTATCTATTTTAGTGTGGCCAATTGCTGTATTCGTTTTTGCTCTCTGCGCTTTTTGGCTTATTTCTTGTTACTGTTTCAGAGTCCTGTTGTGTTAAGTCATAACTCTGGAATCTCTATTTGATGTTACTTTGTTTTCTGGTTGGTTAGTGTCTACACGTATCTTGTGCTCGACAGCATGAATGTGACTGTATTCTGGTGTTTATTCTTGTTAATGGCATTTTTGTCATTATATAAGAATTCGCAGTTAGTGCTTTCTTTGTTGTTGATTTTTTGTTGTTAAAATTTAAAGAAAGTAATTCAACTTTTAAGCACTGGTGATACCGATTTTTAGTAAAATGGATTCCAAACCTTTGTTTCATGAACCTCTGCGAGCATTGAAAGAACCTCTCCTTACGTATATAGTTGAGGAGCACGATTGCCACTTCTCTAGTTCTGGTTTTCCTGAAAAGGTTTGATGGCCTTAAGGGAGGCCTTTGTGTTTATAGGTTTTCTCTTTCCTCTCCGTGAGAGCTGATAATTTTGTTATGTTCACAGAAAGTCGGTTGCGCAATGGTTTCCGTGGTTTTGTGGGCTCAATGTAGAAATACTTTTTCTGTTTTCCATCCTAGGCATGTCCAGAGAGTAAGTTTCGTTTAGTAATAAAAACAAAACGAGTACAGATACAGACAAATTATTTATTGCACAACAAACCACAATGCGTACACAATTTCTCCACATAGTCCCCACCATTGTGGAGGCACTTGCCATAGCGTGGCACAAGTTTATGTATGCCGTCATCGTAAAACGTTGCCGCCTGTGTTGTCAACCAGGTGGTAACATGTCCTTTGAGCTCGTCATCGTTGTTGAATTTTTGTCCACCAAGGAACGTTTTCAGGTGCAAAACGAGATGGAAGTCGCTAGAGGTGAGGTCAGGGTTGCACGGTGGGTGGTCAAGAAGGGCACAGCCTAAGTCCTGTAAGATTATACACGGGGCGGGATTTTCAATCAACTTCGCCGTTCTACACACACACACACTGTAAAGCGTACACAACTGACAGTGATCTCAAAATTGCGTCATCTCCTTCTCCTTGACTCAGGGTAACTACGGCGCATGCGCCAAACTGCGATGGCAGCGCTGCCGGGGCAACGGATAAAAATGGAACTTACTTTCTGGATGTACAACATATATCGATTGTGGATCCAATTTTTATTCAACTTGTGGGATCACATCATTATAAGAGTTTTGCCCCCATAGTGTTTATATTGTCTGTGGCATCATGCAGAATGTCGTCAGTTAGTTAGTTGGATTGTCATTTTGGAGTATTTGTTATGCAAAACAAGACTCGTAAGCTGTATTTTTTTTTCAGTGAGAACTTATTTACTGAGTCTCTTCTTCCCGCCTACCTGCCAGCCTGCCTCAGTGTCAGCGGATGTAAGATTTCTGCTTCTACCCGAACTTGAATCCGGGTTGTTTGGTGGTGTCCATCTCAAAACACTGATCTCAATATGGTATGTACACAGTATAGAAGGCTGCTTTAATCGACTCTTTATTCTTATCTTGTCATTGGGAACTTTTGTCATATTGCCGAACACCTTTTCTTCTAACGAATGTTTTTCTTTCTGTTCTGAAGGAAAAAAAATACTTCGGTCATCAATTAACGATGATCGACTTGCCTTGTTGATCATTTGGCTGAGGAGTAGAAAGAGGTTCAGAAAATTTGTATTGATGAACTTGTTAATGATGCTAAAATTAAGTCAAGACCTTTTGATACATTAGAGCTTTTCATCTGCTATAAATAACACTTTACAAAAAGTTAAAAATTAAAATTTCCTTATCTTTTATATCGAATTTGAATTTAAATTTTAAGGCCTTTAGGCAACTTTGGTTCAGGTTGGATTATTGATGGTGGGATGATTCGTGGAATGAAGAGTGTGGGAGGAAACGGGAGAACCATGAGAAAAACAACGCGCGTGGTATTTGTCAATGACAAAGCCCACATGGCACGAGCAGGGTTTCAACCTAGGACATCGAGCACCAAAAATGAGCGCTCTTACCATTGAGCCACCGCAGTCCATACCAGACAGAAGTGTTACTTGTTGTTTTAGCTTTATCATATTAGCAGCGTAAAGATGCATGTGAATTACGTATATATGCAGAGTATGAAGTAAAAGCTACGCTTGGAAATTGGAGGAGCCAAGCGATATATCATATAAGGTCGTTCCTAAATTATCTTGCCGCCCACTCAAGCAAAAACTGAAATGACGTCACTGATTGCTAAGCCGATAGTATAAATAGATGGAAAGAAATTGTGTAAGTGATGCATAGTTCCTTTGTTCATTAACACGTCAATTAGAATTTCTAATAAACTTTTTATTACCCTGCCGAGAAATAAAAACTAGAACGTTCTTGGCTGGGTACAGTGCTAAGGGATGTAAATAGCATTAAGTGTGTAAGCTTCCGTCGCACGTATTCACTCTCTTTTTGTTCTAGGTTTAAAATCGAACCACCCTTGAATCGCATTAACCACCGCAATAAACCTGGCTTCACAGCTCATATTTGAACTGAATTTAAACTGTGAGGCTTAGCGATTGATACAAGGTATCGCACTCGTCACTCAGTGTATATGTATACAGGTAAACCATTCCGCCCTGATTGGCTGAATGGTGTATGACGAAAACTCGAACTGTAGCAAAGAGTTTCCCTTTGGAGAAATCAGTGTTATAGTAAGATTGGAAACCGCCAGGTAGCTAGCGACAACTGCAACCAATCAGGGCACGTCATGCTATTACAGTGCCTCTTACGACAGGGGAAATTAGCAGTCACGCAGAGGGGTCCATTCCCAACAAGTGAACAAAATTGATTTTCCATATTCCATTGTGTTGATGACGTCAGTTAAAAGATTTTGAGGTAATCTTTAAACCTACGGGTAACGTGTTCGGTTATTTCTGCAAGGATGTCCTACATTTTTCTTTAAATCATGAGCTAGAGTAATACGAGTTGTACTGTTGCACTTTGTTCTAATTATAGTCGTAAAACAGAAGGAGTAAGGGCTGATTTACATGCACGCTTGCGTTGCGTGCTTTGCTTGCGATTAGGGTGAGTAGCCAATTGAAGCACGTGTTTTATTACGTAATACGTAGAACACGCAATAAAACACCTGTTTCAATTGGCTATTCATCCAAATCGCAAGCGTGTTTGAAAATGAGGCGTAAAATATATTAGGCCATGATTGATAGTAACGTTTGAAGTTTGGCTCTCATATAACTGTGAAATTCAAAATATTTATCGCATTCTACTAACAATTTAGAACCAAACCTGTCACGCTATTCTCCAGGCAACGACTGATTGACTGCTTGTGCATTTAATGTCGGAGCGAAAGGGATCGCGGAACAAGCGCGAAGCGGAATAAGAGCGAAACTTTGTTCATGTAGCTCTAATTCCGTTTTGCGCTACTTCCTGTCGCTCTAGTTCCGTTTCGCGCTTGATCCTGTCGCTCTAGTTCAATTTGCGCTTATTCTGTTCGCATTAGTTCCGTTTCGTGCTTGTTCCTGTCGCTCTAATTCCGTTCGCTTTACTTCCTTTCGCGCTTGTTCCGTTAGCGTTACTGCCGTTTCGCGCTTATTCCGGCGACCCGAAGCTAAATACTGAATATTGATTTTGTTTGGTGCTGCGTCTCCCTGACACCTGGAGAGCTACCGTCGCCAAGATTTCCTAATCTGGGGCTCCGTGAGTCATACATAGATCTTTGGTTCCCTTCAAATTCCTACCACTTACGTCATCCGCAAAGGAATATGGGAATTCAAAACTGTTCACTGTTGTCCGGAATGGACCCCTCTGCTCGTCACTTAACAAGTCTTTACACCCATTACTTCATGAAGTTATTCATGTATACGATGGCATAACACGTTTCATACGATGGCATAAACATGTAAATTAAAACTATTCCTTTGAAGTAACTACTCCATTTCGTAGAAGTAAAATCAAGTATGTTTCTCGACAAGCATTCGATTACTTTTCTGTGAAAGTATAATAGATTCAAAAATCTACGCGCTATTACATCCACCACAATGACAACACTTCAAACCCGACATAAAATAGTGATAAGATTAGCATTGCAAATTGAAAAAATAACATGTCATTCATTTCAGCCATTTCTGGTATTGAAAATAGTTATTTGCTGTTTGATGAAAATCGTGTGTAGGTACAGCACCTAGGTAAACCTTCACAGCCAAAATTATAGGTGCTGTTGTCAACTAATAACGACAAGGGGACCCGAGAAAGGTGGAACGTAGAGAGCAAGTAAATCGAATACAAAGTACGGAAAACGCATTTTTTAATAAGCTGTTATATATTATATTAAAAGCAAATAACCATTAATGGATACTTGACATGAGGTGATACATGCTGGAGGGTATGTCGATAATGACTGCCATCTTGGAAGCGGCCATTTTGACTGTGCTTCAAAATTTTCAAGTAGTAAGTGGATCGTGCAGTCTGTGGACATATCAGTCTGTGTTGGAACGTTTCGCAAAACCCAATGGTGAAGTCGATTTTGGCATAATTCTAATCTTGTACGAAAAAATGACACGTGAAACTGATCTGGAGAATGTGAATTTCACGTAGCATTACTTCTTCTTGAAATTTGTACTTAATCTTCTGTTAGTGTATTTAAAACTTTATAGTGCATTTCATGTTGCGGCTATGAGGATCATATTTCCCAACATAACGGTGCCTCTTATGTAGCCGTTTGGTATTTGTTCCTTCAGCTGTTTCAACAAAAAATGATTTTTCATTATTCGACTCACACATTCTTCAGGGCAATTTCACGTGCTATTTTCTCGTACAGGACTAGGGTTAAACCGAAACTAACGTCATCATATTTTTTGAACATTCCATCACAGATTGATATGTCACATGGCCCACTCAAAAATGATGAAGCATAATCAAAATGACCGCTTTCAAGATAGCGGTCATTGTCGTCATTCCATCCAGCATGTATCACTTCTTGTACGGTGTCCATTAATAGCCATTTACTTTCAATATATGTAGCGTTCCATTTTTCGCGGGTCTCTTTGTCGTTATATGTAGACGACAGAACTTATCATTTTGACTGTGAAGGTTTACCTAGGCACTGTACCTACATAAGAATTTTATCCGTCACCTGGCGAAAAGAATTTTCAACAAAATCGGTCCCTGTCACCTGACGACTGTACGTTGTCAGACCTGCTCGAGCCAGAAATGCTTATTCACGTTGAAAGTAAACAAATAAAACATTTCTGAGTGACGCAGAAATACGCATTACCTACAAACCATTCATAATCATGATTGTCCCTTACTAAGTGAATAAAGACAAGTGTTTCGCCTAATGAGATCATTTAATTTAAATTCCATTATACTTATATAACCAATTTATCAGTGCTAAGAAAATAGTACAATCCCTAAATTTCTTCTACCGATATCACCTATTTTAAGTCGCTTATATAATTTTCTTAACTTTTAATTGTTTTGCAGGATTTCAACTTGCGATGAATCAACTCCATCTTTTGTCATATGCGATAGCAATACGAAAATGAACTAAACATTTTGTTTTGATAGAGGTTCTCCACTCTACTTGCATACTACCCGTAAAACAAGAAAATGGAGGAATTTTACGCCGTGGGAATAGGAAGGCAAACTGGTGTATTCAGATCATCGTAAGTTTATGAAATTTAAATATTATTATTATTATTTCAGTTAAGTATATGACAAAGAATACTGCCTGTGCTTTTAAGGAGTACTAAAACTTGCATACAATGTGTTTATGCTTGTTCAAAACACAAAATAGGTATGTCATGAAATGAAAAAAAAATGTAAAGACTGCCAGAAAGTTGTATTTGTTCAAAATTCAGGCAAGAGGCATGTCATCTATGATAGATACTATAGTGTTTGGTTGTTATATACGCCCAAGATTTATGTCATATGATTATTATATTTTGCCATAGCTTTCATGTAATTGAAATTGGTATATGATTTTATAGTTAAGTGGTGTTTATATGAAAACTTCACGTAACACTTCATGTAACAGAAATAATAACCACTGATGTTAAATTTTGATATTGTATCAACAAAGTCTGTCTACAATACAGTAAATGCTATATTTAATGTTGCATAGATAATGATAAATGTAATAAATAAATGGTAACTAACAATAAATGATAATAGACAATAAAATCTGAAACAATACCAACACATAATTAAAGAGAAAAGCATGAAATATCAATGAAATTATAAAAGGGTAAAAATTACCCTTTTCATGCTTCTGGTACAAGCATAATTCTGATGCTTCCTGAGCAATACAATGTGTTAGTATCAGCTACTGGGTCTCTGGTTACAATACTAGTTCAAAGATAGGCTGTGTCAACATTTTAAACGCAATATTTCTGAGCGGCCGTAGCTCAGAGCTAGAGCATTAGCTTAGCTTTCGGGAAGTCGTAGGTTGAATTCAAGCAGCCTACCATCCAGACGGAGCTTTCTTGCTTAAACTCAATGTTTATATCGAGTTTGTTTTCACCAATATAAAATCTATAAATGGTTTATTCAATTTCACAAATCAGAATACTCCTGTTCATTGAATTTTAATTTTATTTATTGCCTTTGGGCATCTGAGGATCAGGCCGGGATAGGGCAGGGAAAACTGTCGGCCAGGCTCTATGTTGAAGGTACCATCTCGCCATTTGCCTGGTGTGACAGAAAAAAGAACCTGGAAGATAATCCCTATTCATGTGTGATGATTTCTTTCTAATACAGGTCTGTATGTAAAGAGAATTCTGTCGGATATCCAGGAGTGAAAGTCAAGAAATGTGACAATGAAGATGAAGCGTGGGCATTTGTGAACAAACTCGGTTCAGAGAACTCCAGTCGCAGTAAGTAATAATATCTAGTTTCATGTACTAATTTGTAACGGTGTCCCTAAAATACACGACAGAAATTTAAAAGGTGATTGCTGACATCAAATCAGGTAAAAAAAAATCCTGTGAATATGGGTCAAATTCCTCTTCGTTTTGGAGATACACCGTTTCTAACATGGAGCCCAAAGTCGATGCCTAGCAATGAGAAGAAAACGAACAATTCTCAATAAATAAAAAAAACGCATTGAACGGAATATCATTTGCGGAAATTTGTTTCCAACAGTATCGTGGATGTGAGAAGTGAAAACACGATGTCACCGGGCTGTCAGAGTTGCAAATTCGATATAGAGGAATTCTACGTATATCTCATACCTGATGGTAAAAACTGAAACATATCCTGGTTTATTTTAATTAGTGCAATTGGTTCTTGGAAGCTATACGATACGATTCATGTTTACATAAAGAAATGAAGAATCATTAGTACACATGCGTAATTAGCTTCTGTTTCTGGGTTATTTAAAAATAAATAAAAAAAATAGCTACAATTTTACTTAATTTTAACATTAAATTATTCAGCTCAAAGTGTAGGAATTTAAAATTAAAAATAAAAATATAAAGTAAACTTTGTTTTTTCTATATTGATAAACTATTGACTTGTTTCTTAATAATCCTCCTTACGTCCTGGCAAGCATTATAAAATCTACTATATAATTGTGTCAGTACGTGACGTTCCACGTATAAAAAGTACTATACACTGCAGGATATTTGGTGAAAAGTAAATTGCTTTTATATGGTGCCTTAGAGCCAAATGCCGAACAAAAAGTATCTGAAACTTCTTTTCCTAATCACAATAGATTGTGTGTAAATCATTAACATAGTATGATCAGTGCGTGATGTTATCAGATTATGGTGAGTGTGGGACTTGCAATGTACTACGAAAAGTTTTGTACACTGCCACTGCAGAATATTTGGTGAAATGTAAAGAGCTTTCATGTAGTGCTTTAGATTCAAATGTTGAAAAAAAGTATTTCAAACGTTTTTCGTAATCAGAATAAATTTTGAGCAAAACATTAACGAGCATCCAACATTTTTAGTTGTATAACTCATAATATAAGTATAATTAAGTAAAATCGTACCTTTTTTTTTAAATTCCTAACAACAGAAGCTCATTATACATTTCTACTAAGATTTTTGAAAGTATACATCGTATACCAGAGTTGCAGCTTATATTTGTAAAAGGGACGCAATATCCGATTTGGCGCCCCTTCGAAGAAGCCTCGTTATCCTCATTTGCCGTCCCAAAGTCTGGCGCCTGGGGGCGTGGTTCTCTCAGTTCACTCCTGTGTGAGGGTTTCACCTCAAATTCTAAAACGCTCCCCAACTTAATTTTTTTTGTATTTACACTCCCAAACTGAAAATCTTGGCGGAATCCCTGCGGAGCACATTCACCCTTTGCTCCCCCTTACTTGCGGCCCTGAATACCTTCCAAGGACTGATTGCACTAATCTACGAAATGTGCACTGTACGTTTGACAATTTGCTACTGGGCTTCACATATTCGTAGAATCGTCATATGGATTTAAAATTTTAAACTTTTGGAACATAAGGCACACGTTATATTTTATAGTGATATCTAAAATCTGTAATTGAGAACATTAGTTCATTTCTATCAGAACGTACAAAAGTAAAGCAATACTTACAAGGTAAAATCATCTAATAATTCACAGATGTCATTGCGTGACGTAGAGATGTCAGTGCGTGACGCTGTGTTTTTCCTCCTATACGCTTATTATATTTATATATAGTGGATTTTATTTAATAGATTTTTTTATAAATGGTTTGAGGGTACATTCTTTCAGCGAGGTTGGGGGAAATATATATCCGAGTTTAAGTGCGGTTTCCAAAAATGTCAGTGCGTGACAGCAACTTTAACATTAAATAATATATAGTATCTTTTATTAATTACTTTTTCTTTCACCGAAAATGTATTCTTCAATGTCTCCTCCATCAAAAGGTGTGCAGAAATAGTCTTTTTTTGAATTTCTATAAAGAGTTCTTACTAGGCAATTAATGTCGAAAAGTGTATTTTAAATATCAGTGCGTGACGCGTGGAATCGCTCATTTTCTTTTCAAATGGCACTACGTCGTGTTATTAGGCATTTGGCGTTTTCTAGTGATGATAAACAACGTATGCAAAGTACACACCGTAGTGTTGCCAAATGTGGATGAAATATTCTAGGAAATTACGTAGTTTCTGTAAGAAGATCGCGAAAATCTTTCTGTGTTATCTATATTTTTTAACTTTGTGGCGTCTGCTTTACGTATATTATTTACCTTCACTAGAGGATGCAAAATACCCAATAATAGAACATAGAGCCATTTGAAAAATTGAAACATTATACCGAGTTGGCAACAGTGGGAACACGGTGACATGGTGTTTTCACTCCTGATATCCACCATGTTGTTGGATAGAATTCAATGAGTCGTTTCTGATTTATTGAGAATTATTCATTTTCTTCCCTTTTTAGGCGTCGATTTTGGGTTCCACATTATAAATGTTGTATCTCCAAAATGAAGGGGAACTTCACCCATGTTCATTGGAAAGTCTTACTTGTTTTGATGCCAGCAATCGAAACACTAGGGCAGCGAATAAAATTTTGTCTTGATAAAGCTTTTGGGGACCAAACGTGAGCAGAGGAAAATGGGAACCAGATAATCCCATCCGCATTCACGAGGCGGAAATTCCCTCCGGCAACAACAATTCAAAGACATGCTCTGAGGTAAATGAGAGTACTGTAAGTGTTTGAGAAACAATCTGCCTTGTTTACCCCATCCCTCCGTCATGGCAATTATCTTTTTGAATAGAACGAGATGATGGGGCAACAGTGGTTTAGCCACTGATAAAAGTTTATTCGATAATGCTCTACGATAGTCCTAGTACCACTGCAAAATACATAACCATTCACTGACTCATTCATTAGCTACAACTGGAGTTTGAATGCTTTCTACTAGACATAATTTCTACTCTCATGAAAGACATAATTTGATTTTTCCGATGGTTCACTCCGAAAGTTTTATTTTCTTCTGCTTCTGAAGCTGATATAAGGTTTATGGTTCTTCACTGATTTTGTGCTGCAGTGTGGTTCTTAAGTATCAAATCTTTACTAGGTGAGGCCCTAAAGAGATAATAAATTTGACGATAGGGTTCTATGATGGTTTCGTATGCTATGCCTCTGAAGGTGAAAGATGGTTGTGGTCCTGAAGTTAGCTGAAAACATTCACTTTGCCAGTTTTCTCTCTAATGAGTAACCGAAGGCGTCTGTCTGTTCACAGCTGCTGTGAAGATTTGAGGCTTGGCGGTGAGAGAAATAAATAATTCGATAGTGCAGAACAGCTATAGAATGGGGTAGGTGAAGCAGGCAGAACATAACAGGCTCACCTCTATTTCCACAATACCTTGTACGCAGTCCTTGAAGTCTTGATATTCATTTCATGTAATGCTACGCAGAGCGCCAACTAACAGTCAACATATGAGAAGTACCAGTTCTACTTGAGAGGTCTTTATTTTCTGCTGTGACCGTATTCAGGGTTCCATTGGACTAACAGTAATCACTTGGAGGCTTTCGCTGCATACAAGTGTATTAATAAAACTTATCCGCTTAAAATATTTTTATATTTCGCCTAGTTTAGTCCACGTGCTAAAATACAATGTTAAACGTACAGAAAAACTGGTGTAAAAGGCTATATTTACCTGATTGTACTTACAAAATTACGGGAATCAGTTCAGATAGTGAGAATAAAGTACGTGAGAACATAAAACACGTAGGAATCACACACATCATATTATGAGGCATAAGAAATTTTGATAATTGTTAAAAGGGAGTATGTGATATTTCCTTTTAACACTGAGCTTACGAAGCAAATAATACACTATATAAGGTATATGCTCATTCTGTTAGATCATTTTAACACATAATTGCTTCCTACAACGTAAATCTTATTTTATTCAGTGATTGGGTGTAGGCAAACATAAGAATCACCCAGTAACTAGATTTTTGTTGAACATCACGAATAGTATCGCATTTAAAACCATTAAGTACTATTTCTCTATACGTTTATCCTCATATCTACTTTGGATTATCAAGAGATTCGTTCAGAAAGTTGGCAGTATACACAGTGTAGAATATGCAGAATTGGGAATGGAAAGTAGGAGGTATCATTTGCAAAATAGAAATTGGTCCCTATGGGGTAAACAAAGGGTGTTTGGCTAGCCCATCAGATAACTCTGATGAAATCCTGACAATTTTGTATTTTCCAATTTTTCGAGACAACGCATTCTAACCGCGATATTTTTAGCCGTTCTGTAACTTCTCAGCATTGATCAACTTTTCGTCCCTGTAGGGCGCATATCCAGTTTTTTTATTATTATTATTTTTCCAAGTACATTTCTGACGTACCTTTTCCTACAGATGCAGAATCCGCAATGAAATGTGGGGGATCCATTTTTTTTTTAAAAAAAAAGATACTTGGGTGCTATTGGGTCCACATAGGGTCCCGATCAAAGAGTTGGGCTAGCCTGTCGAGTAGCTCTGATGATTTTCTTAGTTTTGTCTCTTGGAACCTTTCGAGAAATCTTATTCTAACCGAGATATTTAGCCGTTTCGTAACTGTTCACACGCGCTGTATAATTTGCTCTTCTTTTGTATTCATTTGTCCTGTTTTTTTTTTTTTTTGTCGCTTACTGCTATTATTGCGCTTTCAGTAGTGTCCGAAGTATCTACACTTGTACAATATATGTGTAGAAATATATAGAATTGTACACATCAACACTAACACAACGTTCATTTCCAGTCATTGTTAAAAGGAGACACGTTCAAAAGTTCGTTATGCTACCACATTCGTACGTGTACACCTATAATCTTGTTGTCATGCTTGACATCTCCACAATAGACTCCCCGACACGTTGAAGTATCACAAATAAGAAAATAGAGTGCATATTATTATTCAGAATTTTTTTTTCTCTGAACATTGGTTTTGTAACATATACCATTTTAGCAATGACTGATTCAATTCTCAGACATTTTAAATGGCTTCAGATGGAGGAATTTTCTGAGAAACTAGAAGTTAATTCCAGTATGTCCATTGATATCAGATGAAATCCGAACAACTTCACTCACCCATGCTTGTGTTTGCCTACTCAACAATATTTGTGTGATATTGATCGAAAACAGTCAAACTATTAAAAAAAAACTAAAGAAAATTGAACTATACTAAACTGAACTTGATACCTTTAATAACGCAGTAGAAGGAAATAAAGCATATTCAGTTACCATTTCTTATTAGTGATGCCAACTTGGCTACTTTGTGGCTAAATCTAGCCAATTGGCAATCTCATTTAGTCACCAAATATATATGAAAAAAAAACTTCTCTTATAGTAGGAAATGAGCTTTGCATTTTATTAACTTCTTATAAAATTTAAGCTAAGCTAAAATTCATTTAATAACTGCTCGTCAGTTCAGTCTACTTTTAACGGTAAAACTACGAATGGTTTGGTCAATTTTATAATTGAAAGAAAAGTAATTTTTCGATGAAAAATACTTGCTGAAACTCATCCTCCTAACGAATATTAAGTATGCGTTTCGTAATCACTTGTGTTGATTTTGATTTTTATTTCCATCATACTTTATTGTATCTAATGTGTTATGTGTATATATTTAGTTCACGTGTTTTTGTAGATATGAGCAATCCTCACAGAAGACTGATAGTTACTAACCTTATGATGGATTGTATGCACGAGAGCATTGAGAAAGAAGTGGTAGCTATTTATAAATACGAAATGAAGTGCAGAGACTGCAAATCAAGTTATCCAGATTTGGAATACAATCGACCAAAAGAGAAGCATGCGGAGAAGAAAGTTATATCTAAACTTATTGATAGAATGGCAAGTGTATTCAATTCACCACAACTAAATAAATATTTTGCAATTCCGATGCATCCACAAATATAAACCTATCGCGTAGGTTCTCAGTTGTTTTCTACATGTATATTGTATATCTTCTGTAGGTCGAGTTTTACTTAACATCGTGAAGGAACTCAGCTTCTTAGGATAGAGTCAAATCTTTTTAGATAATTTTGTAGCTACCGGGTTTGAACGTAGTAAATTTCTTTAATTTACTCTGGAGGTTCTGTTATTTATGTTGCATTAGACGAAGCAGCGAAATTCATATGTGAATAAGTAAAAGTGTTACTTTGTAAAGTGTGTATTTAAGCAACATAAACGACACATTTTGCTGCCTGTGCATATCTCCGCAGTAAAATAACAGTTACTTATTATCCTAATGTGACATAAACTCATCTGACTCAATGCAACTAACTAAACCTAACATAGTAAAAAGATTATTCTGTACTGAACCCCAAAGCATGGTGGAACATTGTAAACAGGTTTTACACATAAGCGTTGATAGTCATCCATTTGAGGTGAGTGTTCATTAAAATGTATATGATTTTTACCATTAGATGATTAGTACAAAGCCGCCTGAGGTAAATCGTAATTACGTATATTTTTGCTTGTTGTTCGCGCTACTATTTTCTGGTCACGGCATGTCGTCTTGTTCCGAATTATTTGTTCCTTGGTTGGTAATGATTCCTAATATTTCGTAGTGTTTTGTTGTTTAAAGTTTGTAACACTGTTTGCTTACATTTTAAGTAGAAATATTTACGCAGGTCAAAGTTTTTCCTCCGACTAAAGCAATGAGATACTAATTCACATAACAATGGAATATTTAAAAATAATTACGACGTTGGTCAGCTGTAAGAACAGAACTCACTGTCTGAAAGTATTTTTGGAATTATTGCATTTAAACAACTAAACGCACATGTATACACTGGAACCTTATAAATGTAGTATGCAATGTTAAAATTTCCCCCAAGGTTTGTAATGATTTCACTAATATTTTAATATAAATTTTAGCGTTACTTCTAAATGCAGGTCCTATTATTTGATACCAGATATATTTGAGTTTGAAACTTTGAAACCGAGGTAGAGTACGATGCTCAGACCAATATCCCAGACAACACACGGACATCCCAGGGATATCCTTAGGATATCCTTGGCGGACATGTCGGACGTCTGAAAAAGGTCCCGCGGACATCCATGCGTAACTCCTGTAGACACCCGACGGACGTCCTTTTAGGTACGCAAGGGATATTTATAGGAGATGTAGGGATGTCCATCGGACATCCGTACGCAAGGATTAAGGACATTCTCCGGACGTCCCTTTTAGATCCGCAACGGACATTTGAGGGACAGATATGGATATCTATAGGACATCCGTACGCAAGGTTTTTGGACATTCTATGGACGTCCTTTTTAGGTCAGCAATGGGGATTTAAAGGACAAATACGGATGTCATCGGACATCTGTAAGCACGACTTTTCGACATTCTACGGATGTCCTTTTTAGGTCAGCAACGTACCTTTATAGGACCTGTATAGAGATGTCCATCGGACAGCAACGAATTCATAATTTCTTTAAATGTCCCATCCAGGCCCGGTAACGGAGTAACGGTACTGCAAAAAATACATGAAAATTCCTATCCCCAACTTGTTTCACGGACGCCGGAAGCGTTCCTGTTATTAAAAAAAGTATATTGACAATTCTACTTTGAAGACACTTACTCGGTCGGTGTTTATTACTTACTCAGATAGCTTCTATCACCGGATAAATAAATACAATACAGCGAATTGGAACACACGACCCCTTGAATTCAATGCAATGTGATCAACACAATGTTACAAATCATAAAAGACACGGTGTACGCTAAACGTTATTTAACCTAGAGAGCATGTGTGGACTTAAAACATAAGTGGGCGTCTCACTCACTCTCATTGTCTTAAACACAAATGAATAATATATATCTTAAGAGGAATAGCAGTGCAAGAGAGGAAAATCTGCAAACCCATCACAATGTGGTAATTTTACATATTTTACAGACAGTTCAGTTGCAGGCGGTTCGTAAATCGGACAAATTCTTACAAAACTGAACGCCTATTAAATATGACTTGCATTGTATAGTGTGCCAGGGATAATGTAACCTAACCTAACCTGAACCAACCTAACCTAATCTATTCTAACTTAACCTAACCTGAACTAACCTAACTTAAACCTATCCTAAACTAACCTAACATAACCTGAGCTAACCTAACCTAAACTACCCTAACCTAAACTAAGCTAACCACACCTCACGTCATTTAACCTAAGCACACGTAACCACACTAAACCCTATGTCAGTCAAATGGGTAGAATTTTAAATGCACAAGTTTAAAAAACGATCTAATCTGACTTTTCTAGCCTAACGTAGCCCTATGTCATTGAAGTGTCTAGAATTTCAAAATACATAAATACTACGGCGTAAGAGAGATCGTTTGCGAAGATTCCAAGTGGGAAAAGCAATTAAAAGTGATGCGTAGAGTGATTTTCATGATATGGGTGTTGGAAAGCATATATAGTGAAGGAATATCGGTAAAATGCGTTTGTCGTCGTAGCGCCTTAAGTTGTGAGGTAAGGAGGAGAAAGGGAACAAACGTGACAAGTTTCAACATTCTAGCACACACTAGCAGAACATTCCGTCTGACGCCCATTTTCACTATCTGCACGTCTATGGAACTTACAAGCGGCCTTGCCGGTAACGTTCTATATTAATTCGCTCACCCGGTATAATAGAGTAGGCAACGGGTACTCTTACGGTCAATAATGAAAGCCGAAAATAAGAAAAGTCACTGTTTTTAAAGTTCTTTGTAAATTCAGTAGCGTGTACTGTACTGTATTGTACTTTAACATTATAGTGGTAGGCCTATGTTTGCAAAATTGTTTATTTTAAAATAAGTTGCTCTTTTAACGTGTCGTACAAAACCAAACTACAGTATGTCAATCACTATGTTTCTGGCCTAACCGAATTTTCGTTTAACGGAATCACTCTTGGACCCATCAGATTTAGTTAAATGAAACTCAAGTGTATACAAGGAATTTCCTATAAACTAATATCGTCACTGCAATTCTTCAGTTTTTCTTAAAATAAAAACGTTACACTAAATATATAAACCTACTCCCTCGGCTGGAATAAACAAAAACAAATGAAAGAGCATTTCCCATTCACCATTAACGTTTCAACAAATGATGATCAGATTCCGTTTCTGATAGCTACTTTCCTAAAGTCCCAATAGGCAAATTGATTTCAGGTTTCGCAAGAAATTTACAGGTTCCTTACCAAATATCTTTCCAAGTCTGCAGTTAAAAACATACTCATACTCATAGTAGCATTTCATACTCATAAAACACCAAAATAACTCTGGGCCACACATATTTATCTCAATGTTTATATTAGCATCTGGAAATTGACCTTTAATAAGGAATAACAGGGAAGCGACTCCATCATTAATCGAGAACCACCACGGTACTTGGAAGGACTGCCGAAAACCGAGAAATCTCAGCCAAGGTCTACATGCAGTTTCTGACTTAAACTCGGACCTTCTGAATGAGAAGCAAACTCACGCGCATGAAACACCAACTCTCTCTATTAATAAAATAGGAGTATTTTAAACAAAATTAAATAGCAGATTTTCCCAAATTATTAGTTCTACCATAATGCTCAGAGAGCACTTCCAGTAAAGGTAGTACATATTTTCTCCAATTTCCCAACATTATTTCTTTTCGTCTTTGAGTCTATCTTCACACTTATATCTGGAAGGAAAATACTGGACATTGTAGGACATAAAGAGGATGTCCGAGGGATATCCGGGATGGATATAATTTGGACGTCCTTTTCGGATGTCCAGCGGACATCCCATGGATGTCCCATGATATCCCGGATCTCTTCGGACATTCGGGACGTATTTTGGACGTCCGGTGATGTGTGGGATGTGACTCACTCACCACTTAGTTACCTTTCTCGGTTTCTCTGTGTAGCTTTACTGTACATTGACTCAATCGACTGTCAGAGTGTATGATAAGTCTTTTTTAAAGCTAGGATTTTTATGTAATTACATATTCTATTTGCAGTTATGTAGGACACAAAAAAATAGAAATGTTCATAAATTGTAACATTAGTATCATTATATTTGAATTTTGTTTTACATATTATTACATATTTCATGTTGATTTTACAGCTGAACCTTGCTCTTCGACTACATTAAAAAAATTCCCACGGGCGAGATAGTTATCCAAGTTGTCGGTATACACAGGGTATTGTGAGACAGCACCTGCAAAATCATCTCACGAGATTCCTGACCTGAAAATAAGAACAAAGTATAGGGCATTGATGGGGCACAAATGTTTCGTTTCGGTTCTATAGGCTGCCGAGAGTGTAGTAAAATGAACTGTAGAGCTTGATATTTTCAATAGCATTAACAGTAGAACTGAGTCGGCATGGTAACGTCAACGACTTCAAATCTACCCTGTCCAAAAATGCATATTCGGAAATTGTGGAATAGATGCTCAAGAGATTCCCTGAAGCAAATAGGAGATTCTCAGACATTCTGTGGACTAAATGTAGTTCGAAATAAATCTAAGAAGACCAATTGCCCCAGTGACAAGTTGAGACCTGGAAAGGTCTCTTTCAGGTTAAAGGTATATATCCTTTCTGATCGGTGCCAGTCTATGACCATGGAAAATATGGCCAACATCTCATAGTAAATTATCAGAATCATCATTAGATCATTATTTGATGCATGAAAAGATAAGCGATTATTACCTTTGCAATAAATATTAGTTTCAATATTTTATATAAACTACGACTTAAAATATGACAAAATGTCTGATGCTGTATTGTGCATAAATGTGTTAGTGAGGTTAATTATCCTTGTATGTATGAAAAGATAAACAAAGGTCAATGTTAGTGGCTGCAATAAATACGCAATATTTTACGCAAACTACATGCACGTATGTCAAAATAGCTGTGTATCAAAGTGTTAGTGAGATTAATTATGATAAGCGTTTATCCCTACAGTACATATTTTGATATTACATATTTCGTCTTCATTACGTATTATTCTACAGATTTCATTGTTTTTAGTTACATATTTATGTACATATTTCGCAGTATGATAATACGTAAAATATCCTAGCTTTAGTCCTTTTATGGTATGTGCTAGTGAAAGTCGTAATTTGCACGAATATCACTATCTGTTATTTTGTGTTGCTTTTGCCTTTTTTTCAAATTGTACTCTCTAAGCATTGCGTAAATTACAAATTTAGATTTTCGGTTCCACTGCCCTTCCGAATTTTTAAAATTACTCTGCTTTAACATTTAGAATTAAACTTTTAAGTTCAGTGATTTCGTGTAAATGTCTGTAGTTCGTAGGATTATCTTCATAACGGATTATAATTGTGTCCTCTCTCTAGTGTCCAAAGCACCAGGAAAGACGAGAAACACGACGGAATAAAGGTGGACAAGGAAGGTAAGACAGCATAAATTAGAATATTTTCACTTATAAAAATGTATCAACATGCACGGCAGTGCATGAGCCAAGTTCTTCACGTCAGAAAACGTCAGCACTGCCAGAAGCATGTTATACAGGAACAAGAGTTTATGGCAAAATCGACGATTTGGGGGTCCCGTAAAAAAAGATGTTAAAGATAGGAATATGAGCTTTTGCCGTTAAGGAGATATGGTAAATGTGTGCAGATGTGCAAAATTTCATATTCGTATCTCAAACTATGTTCTAGTTGTGGACCCCTGAAATTGCACATTTTAGGCTAACTGACTCACTCACTCACTCACTCACTGACTGACTCACTCATCATATTGTTTAGGGTGTTTGGAGTAAGCTAGAAACATGAAATTTGGTATGAAGGTAGAGGATGATAAGTAGATAAACGAAAAATTCCAACATTTTGAAAAGGTCCGCCTAACCTAAAATTTCAAAGAATACACAGCCTAAACGACTAAAGCTAGAACAGTGAAATTTGGTATGAAACTACATCATTCATAGCAAATTAAGAAAACTTTTTAAAATTTTGAAAAAGTCGCCATTTTAAATTCAAAATTGCCGCCAACCCTAAAATTTTAAAGAATACACAGCCTAAACGGCTGCCGCTAGAATAACGAAATTTAGTTTGACAGTACAACATTATTAGTAGATTGTGAAAATATTACAAAATATCTCTAAAGACGCCCTCTTGGATCCAAAATGGCGGACGTCATAAATCCATTTTCCACACTGCTTGAGCCAGAGATACGAAATTTAACATAATGATGTATTATCAAGAGTAGTTTAGGAAAACATAACGTTTTAAAAAAGTCACCCTCTTTGATTCAAAATGGCAGCTGAAATACCATTTTTCACATCGTTCGAGACAGAGAAATGAAATTTGGTATGACAGTGTATCATCACGAGTATGTCACGAAAATATAAGAAAACGTTAAAAATGTGTCCATCTTTTATCCAAAATGCCTGCCTAAGCCCCACTTTATAACGACTGAAGCTAGAGAAACGAAATTTGGTATGAAGGTGTACCATTACGAGTAGGTTAGAATAAATTAGGCTCGTTTCCCCTAGTGGGGTGCAGTTCCCAGCGGGAGCCTGATTCCGATAAAGGGGTGCGCCTCAGCGAGGCCATCTTGGAATTCTGGGGCTGCGCCCCAATGAGGCGAAGCGAGTATATACATTACACAAGTGTAAAAAGCTGCGAAATACGAGCAAAAGCACCAGGGGTGTAAACTGTCCAGTCAACTCCTTCAACCTTAAGAAGTGGTGAAATGGAATATGGATAAGCCTAGTTCCTCGCGCCAACTTCCAATACTCCTGCGTGTCCCACCAAGTTTTACTCGTCACAAACGTTAGCACTGCCAGGAGCATGTTATACAGGCAGAATGTGGAAGTTTCCCCATTCGGACGCAGCGCTCTGGAGAATGAGGGAATATCTGCATCATGTGGCGCAGTGCACTGCAGATTCTGGTTGTGATAAAAAGACGCAGTTCCTCCAAATTCCTCAAGTTCGATGCGCGGCCTGCCGTGGGATTCTTGGCGCAGCGACGCGAGCGAATAGAGGGGAGTATCAACACGTACGGAAGTGCATGCAGCCGAGTTCCGCGTGTCACAAAACGTCAGCATGCTATACAGGAACAAGAGTTTATTGCAAAATCAGCGTTTTTGAGGTTCTGTAAGAAAAAAGATGTTAAAAATTGAAATATGAAATTTCGAAGTATGACGGTATATCATCACTAGTAGATTACAAAATATCTGCAAAGACATCATTTTCAATCCAAAATGGCTGACTTCATAATTCATTTTCTAGACCGTTTGAACTAGAGATACGAAATTTGGCAGAAAGATGTATTAACAAGAGTAGTTTAGGAATAATTTACATTTTTGAAAAAGTTGTTAACTTTGATCAAAATGGCCGCACAAATACTTTTTTCCACACCATTCGATCTATAGAAACGAAATTTAGTATGAAGGTGTACCATCACAAGTAGGTAACGGCAATGTAAGAAAAACTTTTTAAAAATCGCTCTCTTTAATTCAACATAGCCGCCCAAATACCATTTTCCAAACCACTGAAGCTAGAGAAACGAAATTTTGTATGAAGGTGTACCATCACGAAAATGTTTCAATAAATCGATCAAACCACCGCTATGAGGGTGCAGCTCCCGAGGGGATATGGAAAAGGTCTGCACAGAATGGGACGCTGCCCCCAGAAAGTCTGATTACAATAAAGGGGTCGTAGTCCTAAAAATTAGAAGTTTGGGCACACACGGAATTCTGGGGCAGCGCACCCAGCGAGGCGAACCCAGTATATATATACACGTATAAAAAGCTGTGAAACCCGAGCAAAACACCAGATGATGTTCGAGCCTTAGGGTTGGTGGTGGTGGATTTTAGGGCCGCCAGCAGGAAGCAAATTTGCTATAAAGGTGTACCATCACAAGTAGGTTACAATAAATATGGCAAGGCTTCTTTATGTTTCAATAAATATGGCATTCCCATGGGTGGTGGGTATGGGGAAAGATCTGCAACATGGAAGCATAGTGTCCTGGAGAGTGGTTATGATAAAGGGGCGTAAGTACCCAAAAACTCGAAGTTGAGGGCGCAGCCAGCTACGGGGGGCGAGGACCTAAACGAGGCCGAGCGAGCGAGTATATATATTATACACGTACAGAAAGCTGTGAAATCCGAACAAAAGCACCAGATGTGAAAAAGTGGAGCCAAGTTCTTTAGCCCTAAAAAGGTGTGAAATGGGAGACGGATGAGCCAAGTTCCTTGGTGACAGCATGTAACAGGAACAAAAGAACTTGGCGCGAGGTGGCAAGGTTCATGATCCTCAAGCTATAAGGGTGGTGGGGATCCTAAAACCCACTACGTCCACCGCCACCAACCCTAAGGCTGTTGCCATCTCGCGCCAAGTTCCTTATTTCCTGTTACATGCTGTCACCAAGGAACTTGGCTCATCCGTCTCCCATTTCACACCTTTTTAGGGCTAACGAACTTGGCTCCACTTTTTGCACCTCTGGTGCTGTTGTTCGGATTTTAATATACTAGAACTTTGAATTGTACACTGTTATATGCATCCATATAGAATTATCAGGATACACTAATCGTTTTCCTCAGGTGCAAAGACTTTTAAATTGTCTCTGTTAAGTACGTATTGATTTATTTAAGGGGTCTAATGTTTGTTAAACATAGAGTTTTATTTGCATCTATGAGGTCTTCTGGCATATACGAGTATATGGGCTCTGGCTCATTTGGCCAAACTCAGTTTGTAGCCTTCGAGTTGGAGTCCTTCCGTAAGCACAGCCTCTACGGAAGAGGATAAAGAAAGCAGAGGACTGATATTTCCTGTATCTCTGTTTTCAGTTTCAGGGGCTGAGGCAAGATCTTGGGAATACTTCGGTCAAAATTACCATGACATTCAGAATTTGAACAATTGATCTCTTTTGCACCACGTTAATGTATAAATATACAAAGAATATTATTATTATCCACCTTAGACATAGGAGTTCAGTTCCTATCTAGCTTAAAAAGAACCATACTATACTGATTTTGGACACCATTTGGGAAGAATGTTTGCTTCACCTTCGGAATATTGTCCAACTTCCGCAACTTTATAGTAAAAATACAAGGTAAGCGTTACAATTTCGATATCCTAACAATACCTTCCTCAGGGTGTTAATTGTTTCGTCTGAGGAAGGTGATGTTAGAACATTGAAACTGTAATGTTTGCTGTGTGTTTTTTACAATAAAGTGTAATAGCCCTGTTAGCCTGTTTTAATTAACTTAAGACGTCGTGTTTTAGTGCTCTGAGTTCATTAGGTCTTTTAACCCTAGAATACATAACTCTACTTTTATCGCGATGTACATGTGTGGAGTCTATCAGACCCCATAATATAACTAGTGATAAACATATGTGAAGACACTTTCCTGAGCTACAAACTGTTCAAATACTAGTTTTGTTACATTTATTATACTGTTACAAGTGAATACAAATTAAAATATGAGACACAGACTTTTTAGCAACTTGAGAATTTTGGGGTATTCGTATTTTTTTTATATTGCTTTCTTTATCTACGGTATTTGTTGACACGAAACACTCTGTTTACAAAATACAAAGCTTCTCTATAATTTGTGATATATTTTAACTTCAGAAAACAATATATGTTCGAGAAAGAAGTAAGCTTACACATTGCACTGAAAATAATACACAGTATTCAAGTACAAAGGCACATTGATGATACTTTTGTTAGAGTGTCCATTTATGCTTTGAAAAATTAACATGTTCAGCTAGAAAGAAGCAAATAGCAAGACTGAACACCCTTTGTCTGAAATATTTCTTTATTTATTGGCATCTGTCACAATAAATGACGCTGTGAACACTGCAAGCAGGAATAGAGCATTTTGCACATATTACAGAAGTTTTCTTGTCCTGATATCTGTCACACAGACCACGCCTTTTTCTCTTTCCTGATGACGTTGATGCTTGTGTCAAAATGTTTTGTTCACGAGTTACATCACACAATCCACAATAGATCTCTTTAGTGTTGGTACTTGAACTCGAGTCATCATGTATAGGGTAATACATTCTTAACAAGTTCATTTATGAAAAGACGACGCTTGTGTGTAACATTTTAATAATACTTAGGATGTTTTTTTGTATATAGAATGTACGTATTTAGTACCGCAACAACAATCAGATTGAAAAAAAGATAAAAGGCCACCTCTTAGTTTGGAGCTTGCGCATTTGATCCATATGATGAACACCATGTTTAGCAGAATTATAAAATTCAACAATATCAAATTTCTACTTACTACTTTCTGAGTTGACACTTTTGTCGTGATGCATTGTTACTCAACAGAATAACATTCTTCTTCCTCTTTGGAGTTACATTGCCGTGAAAGCAAAATTCACTTGAGTGAACATCTTATTTCGTATATTTAACATTTCAGGAGGAATTTCACGTCTATTTATTCAGATAGTTCCTACAATCGTAGTACGTTTACTCAGAAGAAATATTGCTAGTTCATAGCTTGTGAAAAACTTGTCAGTTGTTATATAGAAACCAGAATTATAAACAGTACATTTTTTTTTTACAATATTTGCTGCTAAATTTCTTTGAGGCGACTCTCCTGGCTGCTGTCAAGGGTATCTTTGGCACAACTGGTATCACTATCGCATAAACAAAATATTTTTATATCATATTTACTAGGCTTACTCGGCATGTATTGAATAAAACTACACCTTCCACGGAATCCCACAAGTTGCTCGTCTATTGTTAGGTTAGGATCTGTAACATAAAAGTTATTGCAGTTTCTTATGAATGAAGTCCAAACATAACGAAATGCTGTTAGATTATCAGTTTGAGTTCTCACTTTTCGTGTTCATCTATCGTCGAAACGTAGGATTCTTTTGATATCCTCTAGACGGTTAGCTGACATAATTGCACAATACCTAGAATCTGAAAACTTGTTCAAAAAGACCTCACGTGTAGGAACATCCCAGTTACGTTGCACCCCCGCCAACAAAAGTAGTCCAATGAAACCTAAAAGTTCTTCCCTATAAATTTCTTTCCATGGTTTTCTGTTTTCATTTGTAACTCTCCGACCTTCAAGATTTGTACACAAAACAATTTCATCTAATATGCCCGGACTTATATACAGATCAAATGCACACTTTGGTGACGTTGCTGTGATACCTTGCTTTGGGCTAGGTGATTTTGTTACTAAATTATGCTTAAGAGCACGGCCAGTTGGCGGGGGATTTTTATTCCACTTAATTCCATTTCTCGCTTTTAGTGTTGATTGTTAGTCAAAAACTTCACTTGCACTACTGTTTCCGTCACTTGCCACATCTACGCCACCATTTGATGAATATTCAAAAGATTATTCATCTGGGTATTGTATTTCATCGTCTAACTCACCTGAAAGCACAGTCATCCAAAATATTATCATCGTCTTCTTCTAATGCTTCAACTAGTTCGTTTTCTTTCAAATTGCGAGCCATTATTCACAACTCACAAACCCCTCGCAAAACTTGTAAGCAGACAATGCACTTCACTCGCACAAACTCTTTTTGTTTCATACTCATAGATGCCAGGTCATGCTATACAGTGTTGGAAAATACATTATAAAAATAATTGTAAAATCCCGAAGAAATATCATTGTCTATTTGACTCTACATATGTAAATACGGGATACAAATGGAAAAAGTGGCGTTATACGTTCTCTTTTACGAGAAAGTAAATATATCGACTTTTGAAATTTGGAAGGAAAACAAACTAAAGAATAGAGAAGTGTTCGATTACACTTGTAAAATAGCTGATTATAGACAGTGGAAAATCTTGGGGTCAATTTGACCCCAGATATGCATCCTAGGGCCCAGTTTGGATCACGTTATGCAACATAATTGCTTCTTGATATCGTACTTACTTTATCTAAAGCAAATTCGGTGGCCTTGCAAACATCCCTGTTCAAATTTCAGCTTTACGCTTACTGTCACTACGGATACTACATGCATATATAGGATTTTTCAGTGTTTTATATCACATGGTTCTTGTTACTAGTCTCTACATACCGCTGAATCTTCTTGATTCATTAGAAGTATCATTTGATGAATTTTCGTTCCTGATGATGCCTCTTCTTACGCTAAGATCATTTAGTTTACAACCTGATGCATCGAGTTACTTATAAACACCGGAAACGATGTAAGAATTCTGTTACTTTTGGGGCGTGTGAGCGTCTCTATGTAGACATACCAATAGTGCTCCATGTAAGTGTCCGTCCGCGAGCTCCTTGAGCAATTAATCTTTCCGGATTGATTTCATTATCTGTTCTGAAGGAAACAAAATCTCTGCTGATTGAATTACAGCTATAGAGTCGGTAAACAAATCTATCTTTAATGTTCAGATATGCGTCAAAAACAGCTGAAACTGGAGGCCGCCCGTTTGCTATTGACGGGAAAGCCCAATGATATGTTTTTACTCTCAAATCCTGTATTTTTAATGGTGAGTTATATGCAGTTCTACTTAGGTATTTGGTTTGGATTTTATTCTTGATCATCATTTACACTGATTCGTCGTTTGAACTGATTCTCTTAAAAGTTTACTAAATTTTTGACAAGGAAACAGATCATGTGAGAGGAGCTGCATGAAATTAATGCTATCAACTCTCGTTCCGCTATATTGTGTTACATGTATACCGAACCATGTTTGTATCCATGTCACGAATTGACAACTTATTATCAAAGAAGCCTCTACGATGGGTGGTATTAACATTCGGCATGTTCCATTCCAGTAAACGTTGAGTTGTTACACACATAGTACACGAGATGAATGGTTGCAATTGTGAGACGGCATTGACATTAACATATTGCGAGAGATCAAAAGTACATGGAAGTAAAGTTTATTTAATTCCATGTGAATTAAATACCACCTTCCCTCTGATTATATTTTCTGCGTTGTATCTCATACCTCGTACACGCTTCTTTCTCTTCTAATTCATTGGCTTTCTGCATGAGTCGTTTTTTTTCTATCGCCAAACGCTCTTTATACCTTCCAAACCTCGCCAAATGTTCCAGAAACAGAAACATTAAGATAACATGGCCCCTCCAAGAACGCCAAGTGAGTGAGCCGCCAACTATGACTACTGCGACTCTCCTACATGCAGTCATGCAACTACAGGTTATGGCGCGGGTGTGGATGCTACGGTTTCTATCTTGACGGAGACATTTACCGCGAATCGGTTTGTGTCAGGAGATGAAAGAAGGTGAAACAAGACGACAGAAAAGCGCGAGAAGAGTTTTCTTAATAGTGGGGGAAAACCCAGAATATACATTGCTGTATATTTTGTAAAAAAAACCTGTCGGTTCTAACTAAATAGATTACCTGGTAAACCAAGCATGCATAAAGAGTGGAAAAACCCAGGTAAAGTCTGTAATTTTATTTTATCTGTTTCGCATCCGAATTATCAGGTGGTGTATTAGCAATCATAACTCTTACTCACACATACATACAGCGCACACAGCGCGCATGCGCAAGTTCGACGACGATGTTTGTTTCTGTTGGTCTGTCTGTAAGATAAATTGTATGTTTTTAGTCTGATGAAGTTCCCCTTGGAGTACCTGAAAAGAGCTAACAATATTGTTTTTGTAGTAATTGTTTGATAATTTGATTTGGTATTTGGTACTATTTGCTGTATTTTACCCGGTAATCTGCATTAAGGTGCGTCTTACATAAGGAATGATTTTCCTCACATTCACACATTCATATTCCCATTCACTCTTTCATTCGTTCCTTCATTCTTTCATTTGTTCATTCCCGTTTGCCTCTCATGTATAGATATTAATTGGTTTTAGGTACATCTATACACTTAAACTTACATATATACCTTCATACACTTAAACTTACATATATACCTTCATTCATTCATCATTCATTTTTTTTTTAATATAACTAGATGGTCTTCCCCATATGCAAGATTGTGGTAAAAGAGCGTGTTTATCTTTGTTTAGGCGGGTTTGGTTGTAGAATGTGCAACGGGCGTTTGTGTTTCATATGGTGTGTGGTGTCATATGTGCCTAGTTGAATGATAAGTTGGTTTTGTGTAATAAGTTTGTTATAGTAAAATTTCTGAGTGAATTCAGATGTACAACGGTTTATTGTTTGGATGCCTAGGTTGTTTTGTAGTGGTTCGATTCTCGTGTATCGGGGACATTTGGTTATTAATTTTGTAACCCTATTTTGAAATTTCTGTAGTTTATTTATGTGCGTTTTGGCAGAGTACCCCATGCTGGAGCTGCGTATAATAGAATGGGCTGAATTAGTATTTTATATAGTGTAGCCTTTGTCTGTAAATTTAAGTTATCACTAGTGAGTAATCCTTTTAGTTCTTCAAGTCTGCCTGTTGCTTTGCCTATTTGTGTGTTAATGTGTTTTTCAAATGTTAATTTTGGATCAAGGATTACTCTTAGATATTTAGCATGAGAATTCCACTGTATGTTGTTATGAAATAATGTGTTAGTATCTGTAGGTTTGCGTTTTCTGCGTGTAAAGTTAATAGCTTCGCTTTTGTTTACGTTTACTTTGATTTTCCATTTTGAGAACCATTTTTCAAGTGCTTTAAGGTGTTTTTGTAAGTATTTAGCTGCTTGATTAGGTTGCCAACTATTTGCATAGATACAAGTATCATCTGCAAATAGGTCAATGTTGGTGTTTGTGCTTTTAGGAATATCGTTTATATATATGCTGAATAAGGTGGGTCCAAGGAGTGATCCCTGGGGACACCTGCTTTTATGCATCTGGGGTTAGAGTTTTTGTTCTCAACTGAAACATAAAAATTTCTGTTCGTTGGATATGATTTCAAAAGGTAGATCAAATTTTCCGGAAGTTTAATAGTTATTAATTTACATAGGAGGCCAGTAATCCATACTCTATCGAAAGCTTTTTCTACATCTAGAAATGTACTACTGGTACTTTGATTTTTGTTGAATACGTCTGTTATATGTTCTGTAAGGCGTACTAATTGGTGTGTTGTGGAGTGTTTACCTCTGAATCCAAATTGTTCCTTAATAAGAATGTTTTTGGAGGTTAAGTGTTTGTTTATTGTCTTGAGTATAACAGATTCAGTAATTTTGGCCATTGTGTTTAGAAGGCTTATTGGTCTGTAGTTCTGAGGGAACTTTGGGTCTTTACCTGGTTTAGGAAGGCATACGACTCTTGCAGATTTCCAACTTTGTGGAAAGTGAACCAGTTTTATTATGCAGTTAATTATCTGAGTTAAGTAGGTTATTGCTTCACCTGGGAGATTTTTCAATAAAATGTTTTGTATATTATCAGGTCCACTAGCTTTGAATGGTTTGAGTTTTTTTTAACGATTGCAACTATTTTCTTTTTCTTTATGCTTTTAGGTATTATATTATGTCCTCTATCAAAAAAGTCTGTAACTATTCTTTTGACGATCCTATCGTGCAACCGATCTGCCGGTGTTGTATTAGCTTGAAATTATTTGTCAAGCGAGCCTGCTAACGCATTTGCTTTATCTGTACTAGAGCAAACTAGGCCATTTTCACCATGAAGAGAGGAGTATAGGTTCTATATACTAATTAGCACTTTAGGTTCGGTGTGACGAAGAAAAGAGACTTCCATATCGAGGCGGGTGTGTCATAGTACTGTTACCGCCTATGGGAGTATACCGCCTATAGGAGTATTTCTCTTTACTCTACATACTGCAGCCAAAGCAACTTCATGAAACTTTACTTAGCTGTTTGTTTGAGATAAATGAATAATTATATGATCAGTGTACGTGAATTCGATACACTGAAGTTAATTTTAATGGATAGGAAACAATTTTGGCTTATAACCAGATAGAGTAGGGGAATTGATGTAACATGAACGTCCACTAGGGCCTAGTTTGAAGGATCATCCCGGAATTATGCTGGTATGACTGACGAAAAAACGTGAAAACGTGTCAGACAGGCTGTTGAGATTAGTCCAAGAACCTTCCAAATGGAAGGTGGAGCCGCGGTAGCTCAATTGGTAGAGCGTTCACATATGGTGCCAGGGGTCACCGGATCGATTTCTGCACATGCCATTTGGGTTTTGTGGTGGACAAACACCGTGTGCGTGGGTTTCCCCGGGGTTCTCCCGTTTCCTCCCACTTTCTTCATTCCGCCAATTCATTCGTTCATCATCTATCCGAACTGAGCCAAAGTTGCCTAAAAACCTTAAAACTAAATTCAACAATTCAAAATTTCAAATTCAAGGTGAACACTAACAACTAAGCAACTGTCCCTCAGTAATTGAATATATGAATTGAGATATAAGTAAACACAATATTATTGTAATATATATTTATTTTTGTTTGCAGTTCCGATCAAGAAACGAACGTAAGTGCAGGAAAGAAGAGGAAATTAGATGACCAGAAACCAATAAAGTAAGTAAAATACTAGAGGGTCAATTGTTGTTTATAGAGTTTATATTTTATTTGAGATATCATCCATGAGACATTTTGTAAATACTACTGTATATTAATTGAGCAAATAGAATTCAGATATAGTTACGGTTTTATTAGTTGCAAATAACCATCAATGTTTATAAAAGGGACACAGTTTTCCTTCTAGATGTTTTAACTGAATTTCCAAACCCAAACTTGAATATCACATGTTTGTACGCGAGCACTTTCAATCGTGAAAGTTTTATTATTGTTTGATGATCTTATGTAGCTTGTCATCGTTGGCGCAAAAGATGGAGTTGAGAGAAAATTAGTGATAAATATAAATTTTCAAACATGTAAACTTACTAAGCATGACGTTATGCTTCAAACAAGCTAGTAGTAAATCAGATAGGAGTGACCAGAAATAGTTGAAACAAACTTTAAATTTCACAATATAAAGTTAGTAATTTTTATCACAAATTCACCACAATTGATCAAAATTAAAGTATGTGATCTTACTTCATAATATACAGAATTTAGTTTTTCTATTTTTCAACATTACGAAATAATGTGGGATTTTCTTCGAGTCTACGAGTGTTACAATCAACTCCGTTCAAGAAATTACTTGAAACATACAGCAAGGTTTATTGAGACTTACGAAATATTTTATTCTACTATTTACTTTAGGCATCATAATAACTAAAATTAATAGCATTCAGAAAGTATGGCTCAGGCTTGTTTCCTTTATAAGTTTCGAAATAGAATATAAGAAATATTTTGACAAAAATAAACACAATACACGCTATATAGGACATCTGTAGCTTTTTCAGGAACATTTTTGAAACGGAACAATGATGGAAAAGATATCCGAAAACATTACATGAATTTGAAACGAACTTATCACTTGATGAATATAAAATATGATGATTAAATGATTTAGGACTAATTCATACAGTAAGTAACGTTCCTAATCATTATCAGAATTACACTTTTGGCATAAGAAAGGAACTGTCCCATCATCGCACATTTCGTGAGTACAAAAGTAACGTGATACACATTTTCCTAATTTCTCAAATTTTACGCAATTCTGTGTATCAGAAAAGTCTATAACGGACGAAAAGGGGTACACAAAGTCGTTAATGGACTGGAGATGGTCACCAAGCAGCTGAACATAGTGCTAACAGGTCAGTGTTCGGTTCAAGCAGACCACAGGACCCACCATACCAGATAAGCACGCCCCACACCATGACGGAGCCACCAATAGCTTGCACAGTGCCTTGTTAACAACTTGGTTCCATGAGCTATGGGGTCTGCACCACACCCGGACTATACCATCTGCGCGTAACAATTGGAAACGTAAATCTGACCATGCTACCAATTGCCAGTCCTCTAAGCCCAAACTACGCGTTCCCGAGCCCATGTGATTCACCGCCGCCGATGGGCAGCGATTAGTAGCGGCACACATGTCTGTCTTCGACGTCGATACCCCATAGAGACCACATTGCGCTGCACTGACTTCTGAGACACATTCCTGGGACTTTCTGCCATGATTCCTTGTGTCAAATCACGCGGTGTTGCTTATCTGTTTTCCCAGACGAGTCTGGTCAGACGTCGCCGATCGCGGTCATTCAGCACCCATGGGCGGCTACTGCGTTATCCCTGATGGATCGTATGCCCCCAATGCGGTACTCACGGTCCACCCTTTACACCATGGAACGAGTAAAGGTTAATACCCGGACGACTACCGAAATCACATGTTTAATTTTGTGAAGCACCAACTATGATCCCGCGTTCAAACGCCGATAATTCCCGTCGGGTTGCCATTACCACAGGCGTTTCACTACACTTACAGAAGTTGAATGATCACAGTGCAACAGCTTCGCGTCGTACGACCAGGTTCCCGTGATGTTACCACGCCATCAACA
>JAGDQP010013975.1:0-46379 GCA_022664845.1 Lepisma saccharinum
CAGATGTCCATTTTAGTGGCCCTGCGGGCCATTTATACTCTTTCGCGAGAAAATTATTACACTGTTTTCTTTAATATCTCTCTCGTCTCTAAAGTACCTAGTTTCATGAACTACACGATATAGGGCCCAATTTGTTGCTTCAATTTACAATAATAGTTCATATTTAAATATGTCGTTCTAGATACATAAACTTGTAAGAAATGTATATACAAGAAATAATACAATGAGCGATAATTAAATACAATTCAATACAATCTTCTTCAATGATAAACATACAAGTAAACCGTGATGTTATTGCCAAGCAGCATTGAAATGGACGGAGTTAGTTTGTGTTAACATAGAATCAATCACGGTGTAATAAGTAACATGAAGCTCAATTTACTGCTTCGTAAATAGTCAATATTGTTCTATAATACTGTAGACATTGTGATGGATAATATGCGAGAGTGTATATTACCTCCGAATTCCCACTAAATAGTCGTCTGCGTAGTTTATTGAACTGAATTACAGAACAACAGAAGGAAGTCTAGTTTCATTTTAGCATTGTTAGAATAAAAGGTCGAATCATCTTACCCGATAAAAGATATCTATCTCAGGAAAGTTTTCTTATCTGTTGAATATTAAATTTGTATATATAGATCTTCGGTTCCCCCTCTGATCTTTGTTTTTAATGTTTTGTACTTTGCAAACATAAATCGGATATGTGTCAAATATTTACAGAGAAGAAGCTCACATTAATACAAAACATTTTATAGTGTTCTGTTCATAGATCCGCTAAGTATAATGCTGACAGTGATTCTGCCAGACTCACCCCTTGCGTTCGGAGTCACCCCTCAAAATTCTCGAGCGCACCCTCAACTTAATGTGTATAGTCAAATATCGATAGAACCCGTGTAAAACGCCTTACATCCTCCTAATTACGACATTACAACGCCCGTCCAAATTTAAAATCCTGCCGGAATCCGTAAACTCACGTAGTCAGAGGTGAAGTTTTATGGATCCGATTTTGGAAAAAGCAAGCATTATTTCAAAAATATCAATGTTATTATTTCCTTATAGAAACGTGGCTTTTATAGATATATTATTTAGATCATTGTTGTTTAATAATAAATTGAAAAGAAACTTTAGTATCAACAATATTATCCAAGTACAAAATATTTTAAACTTTTCAAACAACGCAAAGTTTGCAGAGAAAATGTTTGTTTCTGTAAGGGCGATAGTGACAAAACGAATCATACTAGTCTTATATTTTTAAATTAATTAGATAATTCAACGCATTTTGTCCTGTACAGAAAAGCTGAATTTAATATTTATATTGAAAAGCATTCGCCGTAGAAAAACATCTTTGAAACTATCTCCTTTAAAATATGAACGATTTTCTCCTAGAACAAACACTTCGAATGGGTAAACAGATCTTATATTTCCTTTGAAAATAGCTTCGTGAGAACGGATAGCACTAAATTCTTTAATTTTGCATTTTGCTCTTATTACTAAAAGAAAATAGTAAAGAAAGGAGGTATAACATCATTGATTTTTACTTTGTTGAATTTAAAAGTTCTTTTTGTTCCTTTGCTCAGCGAAAAGGGTCATAATTGTGGTCGAAATAGCCGTAGCTATTCCTGTTGAGAATGCTGATCACGCGACCAGAATGCAGCCTCTGACCTGGATATCAGTTTGCGACGGACTGGATTCTCCGTTTCCAAGAGAAGGAGAGAGAGAACAAAATCTCTATCACCACCACAATCTATCGATCACGGGATTCCGGGATAGGGATGGAAGTATCTACCAGAAGGCCGCTTCATGCTAAAATAAAGATTTGTGATTAACAAGGTATTCGGAAAGATACTACTACTATTTAAATTGGAAGTGTATATTTAATTGAAAATAACATGATCATAAAATGTCTACAATTTTATAAATACACAAATTTTATTTTGCCATTTCCTTATTCAAATTTGATCCTTTTATCTGCCTCTGATTTCATCTTGTTACTGTCTACATTGCTGAAACGAAAGGGAAGAAAGAAAAAAAATATTAATTAAAAAGAGTTGTAACATCTCTCCGATATCACTACCGTAAAACACAGTCTATAAACGATTTCCATTTCCTTTGCACGTCTTTGTTTAAATACTAACTATACAGAAGAATCACTGTGTATTCAGCACGCACAGTAAGCTAAATTTACACGTCCAGTGTAGCATACTTACCACATAAACAATTAGAGGGTGACCTTCATACATTTTCATGATCAGGGTTTCTGCCATAATTTTCAGTTTTGAGGAATCAATTGCCAAAATAGACACTGTATAAGTTGAGATTTTAAGGTTGAAATCGATTTTAACTGTACAATAATTAAAGTTGGGGATGCATTGAAGAACTTTAAGTGGTCATAACCCCTCCCATAAGTGGTCATAACCCCTTTATTTACATATAACTGCCTTAAATGGTCTTGCACATATCGCCTGATCCCAATTGAAGAGTACTAGTAAATTTCAACTGGACTTGGGGTGAATGATCAAAATAAACAAGGTTTTTGTAACATGGACGAAACATTGTTTACAGTAATGTCTCCAAGGAGCAGTAATAGTTTGTAATTGAATTAATTTATGTTTGAAATGATCTGCAAGAAGCAAATAATTTATTTCATATAAAGAGATTTATCCATCCCAGAGTGTTAGTTCTTTTCTGTACTTTTAAAATCGTCACCTAATTATGCCCATCTCTCTCCTTCTGTATATATCATATACAATGTGGCATTAGGGTACCAATCGATATGGAGAGATTCAGAGTACTGAATATTAAGTGCAACAGAGATGCTCGCAAACTTTAACTAAAATATATCTATTCACCTTCGGCAAAAAGTTATACCACCTTAGGGGTGCATGAGAAGCGTGGTGAAGGATTTGGATAATCCGAAATACAATATTTAACTATCTGTCTTTTTGAATGCAATTAGAAATTAATTATAGTTTTAACAATGTGCGAAGATAAATTAATTGAAACAATCAGTATTTGTCTACACTATCTAACCCCTACTCCAGAAAATAGATTGTAGTTTCCCTTTCTCAAGGGAGGGCAGGGGGTATTTTCGACATTGTGTCTTTATTCGTATAGTATTGTATTCAATTCAATTTATTATTTCCAATATTCTTATTACATTATATTTACAGATTATAGTCAGATTTAAGAAGAATCCTAGCTTCAGCCGTTTTTGGATTCTCCTTTTGTTTATGTCACATACAAGTGGCACAATGTAGTTTCGTGCTAGATATAAAGTTTAACAAGCACAATACAAAAACACTAAAATTACATAAATACTTTTATAAAGTTTCTAAAGAAAAAAGAAAAAAAGAGAACAATCTAAAATATTACCAATTAACGTACAAACATAAATCACATAAAACACTCATATTACGTAAATACATACATATTAACAACAATATTAACTACATTGATAACATTATTACAGTTAAAAGGAGAAACAATTCTAAAAATAATCAATCGCAATGCAAAACATGATAACATATGAAACTTGTGGACATCTTAAGAATAATAGTACCATTGATGGTTAATTACAAAAAAAAACATACCAAACAACAAAGGACCAAATAAACAAAAGAGTAACTATACAAAGAGCTAAGACAAAGATAAGAGCAAGCGAAGCAACGAGAGAAGACGGAAATGTAATAATTGTGAATAAGATGTTATGTACAAATTGGTTATTATCATTTTTTTTTTCTCAGAGCCAATTTTACTTTTTGCAGTAGAATGTGCTTTTAAGCATGCTGAAATTGCATATAAGTTTTTATTCTAATTTCTTTAGGGAGAGTGTTCCAAATTAATATAGCTCTGTAGCTGATACTACGAAGACCATAGTTAAGGCGAGGGCGAGGAAGTGCAATTTTTTTATCTGTTTTTGCCCTTGTCGATATCTCATGTGAGGTGGGTGAAACGTCCACCGATAGTATATATGTATTTCCAGATAATAGCTTATGCATTAGACAGGCTATTTTATATTTATATAGATCTTGAACCGTTAACAGCTTTAGTTTCTTAAATAACGGTGTTGTGTGTGCTAGGTAGTCTGCATTCTTTATTAATCTAACGGCTTTCTTTTGTAAGATGTTAAGACGTTTCTTATTATACTCACTGAGATTCGCATACCAAGATTCGACACAGTACGACAAGTATGGGTGTATGAATGCATAGTAATATGTTCTTCTTATATTTTCTGGAAACATCTTGGAAAGTTTGCGAAGTATTCCAACGTGACATGATATCTTTTTGCATATATCTGAACAGTGTTTGTCCCATGAAAAGAATTCGTCAAACCACACACCGAGATATTTTATGTTGTTCACAACACTTATCTTATCGTTACCGATTTTAATGGGATATTTCACTATAATTTCCTTTTTCTGTCTATTTCTGAAAAGGATGCACTTTGTTTTGTCGATGTTTAATGTCAATTTATTATATTGAAACCAGCTGGAGAGATTTTCTAAATCCTTGTTAGTGTCATTCTGTACGTTTTTTAATGTTGAACCCTTATTAAAAATTACTGTGTCATCTGCAAATAGTAATGACTTACTCTGTTTTAGGCATGATGGTAGGTCGTTTATATATAGAAGAAACAATAATGGCCCTAAAATAGAACCTTGTGGAATTCCGCAATTCACTGATGATAAGCAAGACTCTACATTATTTACATACGTATATTGGTTTCGGTCTTGGAGATAACTTGTTAGTAGTTTATGAGTTACGCCTCGTAAACCATAACCGTGTAGCTTTTGCAGGAGTATGCTATGGTTTACTGTATCAAATGCCTTCCTCAAGTCAATGAAGACCCCAATCATATAATTACTTTCGTCAAGCGTTCCGGATATAGAATTTGTCAAACTATTTACAGCCAGCTGCGTAGATTTATTTTTCTGGAACCCATACTGTTCTTGGGTAATTATATTATGTTTTTCAAGAAAAGACATTAGTCTAGTTAGGAGTACTTTTTCAAAAATTTTACTCAGCACAGGAAGGATGGATATTGGCCGGTAATTTGCTTTGTCGGTTCTGTTTCCACTTTTATATATGGGAATTATTTTAGCAATTTTTAGAGTATCTGGGAAGATGCCTGTGCAGAATGACAGATTAATTATATGTTTTAAAACTGGTGCTAAGACTATAGCCCCACTTTTTATAATTTTTGTGTTTATACCGTCATGTCCCATACTTGATCTATTTTTCAGGCGATTAATAGTGTTTATTATTTCAGTTTCGGAGACAGGAGTAAGAAATATTGTTGATTGTGTTGGTTTTATACCTTTAGTTTGAGTATCGTCCGTTTGACTTTTAATGTCGGCAGATAGTTTCGTACCAATGTCCGTAAAATATGTATTAAATTCATTAGCTATTAACTTTTTATCTTGGATAATTTCTTTAGATTTATCAGTAATGTTTATTTCGGTATATTCATTGTTATTGTTTTTATTTAAGGCAGAATTTATTATTTTCCATTTCAGGTTTGTATCCGACCCTGCCCGAAGCATATTTTCCATATAATAGTTGTTTTTTGTATTTTCGATAAGTTTTTTAAGAATATTGCGATACAGTTTGTATTTTTGTTGAAGATTTAAATTAAAAGGATTTTTACAACTTTTCTTCCAGAGTGTATCTTTTTTCTTAATTGATTTTAAAATAGAGGCGGTAATCCATGGCTGTTTCTTTATTTCGTATTTACAGTGCAATCTCTTTGTCGTTGTAGCTTCCTGAACGTACTTTCTAATGGTAGTCTGGAGAATTTTGATTGCCTGTGTAGGACATGCTGTGCTAAATATCCAAGTTTCGGCCCAATTTGTGTCAATAATATTTTTTGCAATTTTGGAATAGTCGTAAACACGCGTATTGATATCAGATTTTTCTGTATTTTCAATTTTTGAGTTCAGAAACATATATATTGGATAATGATCGCTGATTTGTGTGGTTATTGCCCCAGAATTTATATCTACGTCTAGAATATTTGTGCCGATGTGATCGATTACGCTACGAGTATTTCCGTCTACTCTTGTGGGTGCCGTAATGCACATTTTGGTATGGTTGCTATTTAACATATTTGTGTAGTCAGCGCTTTCTTTCACATTATTTAGATGGATATTAATATCACCTGTAAAAATACAATGCTTATCTTCCTTGTTGATCTTATATAAAATTTTATCAAGGCAGTTGTTAAAATCGTCATATTTTTTGTTAGGTGATCTATATATAACCCCAATTATAATGTTCTTTGATTGTGTATTTCAATCCAAAGCATTTCACAAAATTCTATGTTATTCATTTCATTAGGATCTTCGCGTATACTGTAACGTAATGACCTATTAATGTAGAGTCCAACTCCACCATGCCCTTTGGTAACTATAGCGTTTTTATAATTTCTTATTTTACACTCAAAGGAATAATTGTTTAAGGAGAAATACTTCGCTTGCTCGGTGTGTACAAGATGTGTTTCGCTTACAGCAATTACCGAAAATTCTGTTCGTAGGTTTGACAAAAATGTGACCAAATCGTCATATTTGGTGCTTAAGTTTTGCGTGTTTAGGTGGAATAATGACAAATTATTTTTAACAACAGGGGTGAAATTTTCGCTAACAATACTCTTACAATTTAAACGAGGGTGAGTATAGTTAAGAAGAGGATCTTGAATATCTGGTATCATAACAACGATATAAGTTTTTACACTGTTATATATTTACACAACTTCGAAAAAAAGAAAAAAAAGTGATACAACAGGAGCATACCAAGTTAACAGATTTTCTGTACGTCAGCCGGGCTGCCGATGATGATAGCCCTGTCATCCGACGTCTTTCTTGCGTAAATTGTCCCGTTTGCATCTGTCCATACGTATGCCCATCTAGCTTCCTTCTTTTTAGCTACCGCTAAGCCAAGCAGACGCTTTCTTGCGACCGTTAGGTGTTCGTTGACATAGATGGGGGCGGAGTGGGTGAAACCAATGCTGCGAGTAGTCAGCTTTTGGTTACTTCTGTTCTTTTCCTTCACTGCTCTCATGAATGCATCACGCCTTCTTCTATTTATGAACCGCACTATAATGTTCTTTTCCTTTGGCTTAGAAGGAACTGGAACCCAGTGCACAGCGTGCGTTTCTTCTGAAATGTCAAGTTCGACTCCAACAGCTGAAGCTATTGAGGAGACAATACCTTCAGCGTTAGCACCTTTTTCAAAGGGAACATTCTTGATTTCAATGTTCTCCCGGCGACTATATTGATCCGCTTTATCTAACTCAAGTTCTAGACTTGCAACTTGAGACTTCAGTTGCTTATTCTCCTCCACAACCTTTTCATTTAACTTTTCTATTACTTTAAGTTTATCATATATTTTATCATACTTACGGCTCATGAAGACGACACTTCTCTGCAGAGATCGCAGGGCTGATAACAGTTCCGCTATAGGTGATTTCTCGTTCAATTCGTCCAGCGCCTCACTTTCAATCACATTCACTTCACTTTCTCTGTCGTCACACACTACGTCACCGTCACTGTCATCTTCGTTGTCACTGAGAGCGGGCTGCTTCTCATGGTTGCCTTCCTTCCGGTCGTTGACCTTAGCCGATGCACTCTGCAATCTTGTTTTGCCAGTATTATGTACGCTTTTCTTTGATTCACATATATCACATGTCCACTTGTTTTTTGTTGTAACAGTCATATTTTTGAAAGTTGCGGAAGATACTCCCAAACATTGTATATGAAAAGACTTCCCACAATTAGAATTGCACCGCAAAATAGACTCTCTCTTATGGAGCAGTCTTTGACACGAACTACACTGTGCAGCCATCTTGATATTGTTTCATTACGAATCAATTCCTGTGGATTTCACTTGATTCCATTACATTGATAAGTGCACCTTTCTTGTTTATTTTTGTTAATACTAGAATAATTTCTACTTTCCGAATTTACAATCATACAATTACCCTACACATTGTCTCCTAATTTAAAGGTAAATCTATTACACAGGTCATATTTAAATTGGATTCAGAAGCTTCAACAACGTGGTTTTGAAATTTAATTTATACAACACTCTCCACATCACTTTAATCATCTCAGGATCATGTTGATTCCTTTCTTGTTGCATATTTACACAATACTAGAAGTGGTTGGCCGTTTAAAGTCTACAGAATAGATAATTTTTCGGTTGACTTATTTTGAGTATTCTCCTCCTCTTTTGCTATTTTTGGATTTTCCTATTACTGACTAATTCAATTAAATTCGTATTATTTGATTTACCTACACATTCTTCTCTGTTCCAATTACATAGTCTGTTTGAAACTTGTTGTTTATTAGCGGGGACAGTTCACATTGGTAATCCCCATTGCACATTGACTGCTATGTTATCTCATCTTCAAGTACTTAACTAGCAAGATGAACTCCTGGTTTGGAAATGTTTTATAACGGCGTTTTGTGGCGACTACTTACATTCTGCTCGTACTGCGTTCCCTTAAGTAAACAAGGAAAATTTCTCACAAAATTACAATTTTTGTCTCCACTTAACAATTTTAATTCCTTTTCAACAATTTAACTCTGTAAGCAATAAATATTATTTTCTTCTATACTATCAGGATTCCTTCTGATTTGTAACTAAATTTACCATAGTATTCACATTTTACCTCTTTGGTGAACACCGATACAAAGTCTCCATCCTTCGTTTCTCATGTCTTCACCTCGCAGTAGACTGTTATCAGTATGCAGTTCGCATTTCTGACCTTGCCAATAGAAACGAGCATCGCATTCATTTATACAGTTCATGGCACTTGAAATGTATAAAAATAAAAATAAATTCAATATTTTTATATTCTATATATGACACGCGTGTCAAAATGAAATGAATGTAGCCACACAGTTAGCCATTTTTACTGTAATAAATCGGTACTAATTTCCTCTGAAGATAAGTTTTTATTCATTCCTTATGTAGTAGATAACATGATTTAAACCTTACTTCGAATGTACTTTTTAAGTTCTTCAGGGAACATTAGCTCAGGCCTTTTGTTTTATGTTCTTAGGACGACAGGATATTTAATTAATCTTCTTTTTTCCTTGTTTATATTTTTACTGGCAATTAGTCCCTTCTGATGCGATGCTCTCCAGCAGTTTACTTTCATCTTTATATTCACTCACTTATTGGATATGTCTTTCTCCCTCTCTTTCTATGCGTGCTTTTTCTCTATTCCTTTCTCGTCCTTAATACTTTGTTGTGCCTGTTTTTTGTCTCTTGATGTTTTTCTCTCTCTCTCTCTTTCTCTCTCTCTCTCTCTCTCTCTCTCTCTGTGTGTGCGTGTGTGATTCAGTCCTTTCCTCTTCCTCCTCTCGGTGACACTTCCAAGCCTACATTTTTCTGTTTCAGTGAAACGACAAACGACTGAAAAGTCTATATTTTGAAGTCTATGAAGAAGTTAGCACTATTGCATCGAGTAACGAGCGGACATTGGACAATTTATAACATTAGACAGATTGAGACGGAACACTGTTGACACCTTCAAGATTTATAGTGCTCTACAGAAACGAGACTCGACAGCTACTAGAATTATTAATACCACCCATTCCACCACTACTACTACTACTACTATCATCTACTAGATTTAATCATCACGATAATAAGGTTTTAACACACTACAGCAACGGCATTACTCCCACATGTTATATCTCCCTACCTCGTAATTTAAAACAAACCAACGTGAGTTAAGAGACATATCTCTGGAGCATTCCTTGCTAGGAAGCAAAGATATTGACATATTACCTATTAAAATACATAATTAAGAATGACTCACAATTTGCACGTACTATAATTGAAACCATTGACTTAAAAGATAAGCAGGTTCAAAGGTAAAATTTTAAAATATAACTAGATAAATATATATATTCTGCTACTAGCGCTACCTATATTTTACTTCGCATATTGAAGTTCCAAATATTATCAGAAATAAAGTTATTTTTTACAGAATGAAGTACGGACATGCTACGCAATTTTTACATTGTGCTATTTTTCTTTTTCTTTTTCTTTTTTAAGTCTGTCCATAGCGAATCTATATCTAAAAGAAACCTTATAACCCCGCTCATTCTGTCTGTCTCCAGAAATTAAATCTCAGGAAATACTATGAGTAAAGCGATGCTTGAGGTGTTCAAAAGGTCTAGACTAAACTAGATCATACCCCCGGGACCGTCCTGATTACTGCAGTTTTTCAGTGTTGCCAGCCCATTTTCTAAAAATATCTTAAAATTTAATTGTTCAAATTGCGTGGACTTGACTCGGTTAGACCTAGCTGCCTCAAACTTGGTATAAACATTATTCGACACATTACAAAACCACTAAGAGGGTTTATGTTGCCAAGCACCCTTCTTACCAGTGTTGTCAGTATATTTGTTATAAAATTCCTTTTAATAGCTTCCATTATATTATTCATAGCAGCGCCAAAACTTGGCACAAACATGGTTTGACACAGTACCAACATACTGCGGATATTTCCGCGCCACACTTGCTTAGTGCCTCTAGAACCGTCTTCATTGGTGCAGCGGTTCAGTGTTGCCAGCTATTTTTTAAAAGTAACCAATTATTCAAAATCATCCAATTCAGCTACACGTAATATAATATTATTCGACACAAGTACTCGGCAGTTTTCCTAAGATAACCCTGCAGTTGTTCAGGGTTGCCAGATTATTTTTAAAATATTAATGCCTGTATGGATAAAATGACATCAAGGGACCGGAGCCTTTGCGATTGTTGGTAAAATTGCAGTTCTAACTTTCTATTTTTTAAGTTTTGCTTTAATGTTGGAAAAAAGCTTTGCGATGAAGTAGCAAAAATTTGCAATACCATTTTCTTCTCTGGTACGTACAAAGACATGGCAAAAGCATGAAAAATGTAATTCACAAATTTGTTGAAGAACAAATTTCATATTATCTCATATGTGAGAGACATACACCTGATGCGCGGACCATTTTTCTTACATTGAACACCGCTAGGGGCTCAAAAGGGTGTCATCCACTGAACAATGCAAAGAAAAATGATCATAACTTCCAACATTGTAGTCGAAAATGTTACCAATTTTCCTTTACGAATCGAGGTTAACTAAAGCAAGCCGTGCATTTAGGTTTTAAACAACACAAAACATAGCTATAGGTCGACAAAAAAAATAGTTTCACTGAAACACTAAGAGTATAGTAATTGTTTACAATATATATTTCATTTTTCAAATTATTAAACTATAAAACCGACGATTTTAATTTACAATGCACAGCCTATTCTGTCAATGTATGGACATTTCTGTAAACACCAGCTTTACCCAAAACGGGCAAAAACGTCTTTAGCTAATACGTTACATGGAATGTATCACCGAAATTCCTTAAAATATAATTACTTAAAATTGGAGCATAAGCAGAAAAAATAACAAGATAATGATAAATAAAAATATCTTACGATCACATACCCTTTTGCGTTAAGTATTTTACTTACGAAATAGAATTGATTTCGAGCAAAAATCATCTTTTTAAGACCAGCACTTGCCTTAAATACCTTTGGCTTCCATTTCGTAAACTTTTAGTATAATGTAAACGACCATTCTTGCCTAACGTATAAAACACGTTTTTTAGTCTTCAAACGAACGAAATAACCACCTTTTGATCTCTTCTAATGAATAAACAAAGGTTTACGATGTTTGAAAATTCTGCATCAATATGAGCTATTATTTTTTTTAAGAATTCAAATTTTCATTCTTTGCATTTTGTTCTAAACTTAGTCGATCTTTTCCTCTGTACTACACTTAAACTTCTTCCACTATTCAAGATAAACTTTTGTATTCATCTCATTAACTTTTCTGTTTATAATGCTTTTCGTTGTAACTTGAATGGAAGAAAAGTCTTAGCTCTCTTTGTTTTGATGTACATAGAGCCATCTCGTCTCTTCTTTTAAAATTATAACTTTCTGGGAATGTTTATACGTGCCAAAGCGGAATGTTAGTAGTTCTATTTTACGTGTTTAAGTAACATTTTTAACTTTTAAACGGCCCTTCAAGCAAGGTGAACTCAAGGAAGCAATAGAGATATCAACGAAAATAACATCAAATTTAAGGGAGAATTTGTTTTGAAAAAATGTTGATGTGAGCATTGTTCAGTGAAAACAAAAGAGTTCCTTTTACTTTGGATTTATTCACTGAAAGTTTCGTCTTAAGAGATTCGAAGATAAAGAGTGGGTTATTGAGTGTTAAGAAATTGCATTAGTTAAAGGACTTGGTTATTTTTCTTATAACGTTACTTGTTTTGGAGAGAATGTTGGAAGAGTTAGTCAAAGCAATTTATTTTAGTTTTTTTTTTCAGCAATCGGAAATGCGATGATTGATAGCTTAATGTAGTAAATTCTACCTACTGTGTTAATACTGCTACATTTAATACGATAATCGTGCAAGGAAAAAGTTCCAACCCGTCCCGATAGCAGGTAATAAATCTTAATTTACTTCGGTTTATTTATAAACCTTTTAGCAGAAAAGGTCTATTGCCGTCCCTGTAACCCTCATGTCGTCTCGGTAGCACCGCTACTGTGCTATGGAAGTTTTTCCATGCATGGCGATAAGCTTAGCAGAATCGATACTTTAAACTGATAATTTACATTCCATATTTTCTTGATTTTCTATTTTTAATCAATGGGAATTGTAATCCAATGACGAAATATTTTTAACTACTAACGTTAAATGACTCCTAATTTTATTACAAAAACGTGATATTAAAAAAACATATGAAATTTTAACCACACATATTTCTTTCCCTCCTTCGAATTACATTGCAGCTTTTTAAAATTGTTGTTTCTTAATAATTATCGTTTGGACATAAAGTGAAAATATTTTATCTGTTGGTACTTTCAGAACACCACTGGATATGTATATAAAGTAGGTGGAATGAAATTAGTAAGATCTAAGTAAGCTATTGATATTAATTTCAATAAAATAGCATTTGATACCTTTACTTAGCAACTAATTTAATACATATACGACTTTTACTGTCACTTTTTAACATTACTATTTGGAACAAACACATCATAACTGTTATCGTGATACGTACCATTGTAAAACAATCTGTCAAAGATGCATTTCATAGAAATAATGTTGTTTTATTCGTTCCGTTGAGAAAGAAGCAAAAACATTTTTCTATTTGAACACAAATTATATACCAAATATATCGTTGCGTATTGTCTTATATTATTACGATCATTCTTAATTTAACAAGCCACCGTATCTAAGTGGTAGAGTGTTGGCTTAGCATTCCGAAGGTCGTGGGTTCGATCCCAGCGGCCGGTCATCTTCGATGAAAATTTTCTAGAGTTTTCTCTCAGTCATACAAAGAAAATGCCGGGATGGTACATTCAATATAGGACCTGGCCGACACCTTCCTGAATCCATGAAAAACTCGAAAAACAAGTAGCAAAATTTGATTTGTTCTAAAACTTGAGTTACTTAACAAATAGGAAAGGTAATTTCTCATTTTAGTAATATTTTAGTTTTTTCTCCGTTATCAAATCGGGGAACATAATCTCCCAAGGTATTGTTAATGACAGTAAACAAATTATCTAACCTAGATATTTTAGGATAGTAAAACTTTAAAATATTACGCTTAATAAGTAACATAATTTTTAACTAATTAACTAAGTGAACCAACATTTCAGCAAATGCAGTACAAAGAATAGTCTGTGATGCTTCTCGAAATATGTTACCCGAGTAAACGTTCCATATTAATAGACAGAAAACACTGCAGTATAATATGCTGTAGGGTCAAATCTCTACAGTACGTTATACGTTTGTTCATGTACCCCGCAAAGTACCTCTCTAAGGGTAAAGCCATACCGAAAATACCTTGGTCGAGGTCGAGATTAAAGTCGTGTTCGCTATCTCGATGTCTAGGTCGCGATGGATGAATGGCGCACATACTAAAGAGTTTTCGTCCTCGCTGTAAGTTCTCAGTTTGAGGATAAATTTTTCGGTGCTTGTTTCGATGTTCAGTTGAATTTATAAATTCAAGTGTAGCTAAACCATGTGTTCCAGTGACAGTGAAAATAATGATTCTATGTCTACAATTACAAAATGCTGGTTACTTTCAAATATTCAGAACAGGCGTTATAGTGCTATTGAGGATTCAAGAGGATTCAAGATTTTGATGTGGTTTGTGCCTGTTATGCCATATTGCTGGAACATTCCTCACTTGTTCTATTAATATGTCTTTCATAATCATAATCAACAGTGCAGCAAAACCTTTCGAGCATCAACACACGCAAAGATCTGCAGACGAAATTCTGAAGAATTGAAGAGTATTCCGTGCAGCGCTTCGTGACCTTGGGAGAGCCAATGAGAGAGTGAGCCACAGCGATGCTTCCACTCATCATCGATGTAAAACAAACTATGTTGTTCATCATCATGCCTCTAATTCACCATCGCGGTCGACCACTAGATCGCGATGTAGCGTATATCTCAGGTGTACGTTTACCCACTTAAATCCATGTGCTTGTGCCATCATCGAGGCAGCGACCGCGACGTAAACCTCGATCTCGACCGCGAGGCATCTTCGGCATGTCTTTCCCTCAGACACTCTTTTATTTATTTCGATGAAATGATTGATAACGGAAAACAACTCGTCATTTCCTATTGCGGCAAACCACTAACATTATCACATTCACTCGAAATGTCTGTGGCATTTTTGTTACGAATTTTATAACTATACATATATATATATTAACTTTATGAAAAATAAATATATATTTTAACTTGAACCAATTACGTATTCTTCATTTGATATTTTTGAAACAGTGTTGTAGCTGAAATTTTTTCTATTGTTTTAATTTATTTTAAGATCTTGAGGCGATTATGGGTCAAGCCTTTTTGAAAGACATATATTTGAAATCTGCGGACCTTATTGGATGAGAAATTGAATTTTATAAGATATTTGGATTATATTACTTCTTCTCTTAAAATATTCAGGCTTCAACATTTTAGTAACAGTTCAACACACCATTTACCTGTTTTTTAATCTATATTTTAAAAAGTGTTTCTAAGCATAGGGTTACAGAAGATTGTGCTACCTTGAACTTGTATTCAAGAAAAATTTAACTCCCAAGTACAAGATAGATTAATTAAATCCAATATATTTTTTTAATATGTGCCTTTAGGAATGATGCCTCTCTGTACATCATCAACTAAATAGTCAGTTCATAATTGGATTAAACAATTAGACACCTTCTGGAGCGAACTTTATTCATGCCTAAAAGTCACCTTTAAATAATATTTCAGAAAAACTGGACTGTTGTGGGAAAAGTTTTGAAAAGTAAAACTGAAAGAATCGAACATATTTCGTTAAATCCCTATTTTTCATATTTCTCTCTCTCTCTCTCTCTCTCTCTCTCTTTCACACACACACGCACACACTTCATAAATGCGACTATTCTGAAGCAAATATCGGATTATGAATATCTTCTTCAGTCGCGAAATGTGTACTAGTTCAGATTTTAATTTTCACTAAATGTTCATTAGAATCACAGAAAAAAAGATTTTTGTATATCTGTAAAATAACTGCAAACTATTAAAATATAGAGTATATTATTGGGTAACTGGAATTTAGAAAACAAAAGAAAATATTGAAAATGAGTTTTAGCGAATTTCTGTATCCTTTTCTTTTCTTTTTGGTAGGTACATCGCAGTTATAGAATTCCGAGAGCGATAGAAGCTTTATTTTATACATTTAACTTACATCTATGAATAAGAAAAAGCATCCAATGGGTTGCGATCGCCAAGTGCGTTACGGGTGAGATTTGTGAATATCTCTTTTCAGGAAATGAATAATTACGTTGTATAATGTCGATATCGATGGCTTGTTAATACTAAAGAATCCCCCCCCAAAAAAAAAAAACAATATCCCAATCAGTATGACCGGTAATTGGATTCGAATACTTTTACTTTCGTAGTGGCAATCTTAATTCTGCAACCGCACGCACCAGATATAGGGATATGGGTAGTGGCTTTCTCTGTTGCATTTTGTGTCTTTCAATATCCAGGTTCCGCGAGTTTAGGCTGATTTTCATATAGAAAGTGAGTGTGAGCGTCCATGAACGCATTGCTGTTCGACTATTCTATAGTAATGACTTCTGCTCTTTCCTATATTCAGATTCTATTGAGTTGCTCTAACATAACACGGATATATTATGTAGATTCAAAATGTTTTACTATTACTACGCCTATTTCTACATAAAACTTACTTCCTTTCTATTGGCCACCATTATTTTCGCAAGGCGGCCGCAAGTTTTTGAAACGAACGCTGGAATTAGTATTCTTTGAGTGTGTCGATACTGCCTCCGTTTCTCCTTTCAAAATCGTGTCAAAACGGTGTACTTTCAATTCTCACTGAACAGGTAAAATTCGTAGAGGATCAAGTCAGACGAATAGATTGTTACCGGACGACATTGTTATATCTGAACCGAATGTCTCATGAAGAAGGACGTGTGACATGTCGCGTTGTCATGAAACAAGTTCTGTTGTCGCCAGCTTTCAAGGCTACCTCTTCGCAGATTCTCCAGCGGTCGACGTAAAACGGTACAGTAGTAGATGGTTTGGGCGTTGATATAATTAATCACTTTTGACACAGAGTTATGGAGGGTTATTACTTTTCTAAATTTTCTTCTCCTTATATAAAATACCCAAGAGCCCAAACCCTACCGAGTTTTCATATGTTTTAATTAAAAACAAGCAAATAACAATTACAGAAAATAAAAAGGCAGAAACTACTAAACTAGTATATGCTCAATGAGCTTTGAGTATTGCTCAATTGTAATGAGCTCACCAAATAATACAAAGATCTCTTTATAATAAACTGTAGATATATCCCCATCTAACCTCCACTTTTGGTACCTATGAAACTCTCTTCGTCGTCAGCTTGTAATCAATAATAACAATGATGACAATAGTAAGTCTGTCGGCACAAGTTTATATACAAAATTATAAATATTGTTAATACAATTGTATAAAATGCTAAAATGGCCTGCATAACATTTGAAAGTGGTTTGTGCGGTGACCTTTTTCGATTGTTCAATGGAATAAGCGTCATTTTAGTCATGCATAGGCAAAAGTTCATTCATTCGTGCTACAGCAAATAATTTTCTAGAAAAAAATTCAAAAAGTCATCTGCCTAGTGAATACACTCAGTAATTTATTCAGGTATTAGTTCATGCATGTTTTCATTCCTGCATTCATTTATCCCTTTCATTTACTGATTTACGTATATCAGTATAACGTGTGAATTGAATCTTTGACTGAGTATTCAGAGTAACTAACAGTCCTTTGCGGATTCATTCGGTCAATCAATCATTTATTCCTTTGTCCTTTCATGAATATAAATAAGTGTTGTCCCCGTATTTTGAGGCGAGCCTGCCAAGTAATTGTCTAAATTTAGTGTAGATGGTAGTAAGAAACTTATATATTCATTTATTACATTTCCACACCTTCAATGGACTTGAGTACATTTAACTTATTCCGTATATCTCAGTGCTATTGAGAAACTGTTAAACTGAATTGGTATACGTAATGTCGCACTTTCATTCGTTCCCTTCATAAGGCATTTATGTATTCTCCTATTCATTAGTCCATTCAATCAATTATAACTAGTTTAGTGTTCGTTATGAAAGATTAATGTTATTTAGTAACTTTTGCGTTCGAAAAAATGAGCAACATATGTCTTATTTTATGCATATATTTTTACTTTGAACATTTCTTCTGAGATCAGTCACTGATCCTCCCCTACATTGATGTAAAGAAGGAAGGAAGGAAAAAATTGACGATTTATGATTTAAGTTTCGAGCGTTAGCCCATGCCTTCAATGTGTAGTGAGGATGACGGAAATACAATATATTATTTGAAGTGTTAGAGTGCAATTGTCGCAACTCTAGAAATAAATGACGATGTCAGAGAAGAGATGGTAAAAAATTGGCAGTCAGGCTAGATGTTGGGCCTTCAAGAAAAATATTAGTATATGAGTTGATTAGTAAGGGTGTGGCATTCCGTAGGTGTGACGGGGAGGTATCGCAGTGCCTATGTTCTGCAAAATATCATGCGGCGAATTGGCAATTCGGAACCAAAAGGATCGGCATTCCGGATTGCGTTTAAGCCTCCGGATTGTTTTCTCCGGATTGAGTTTAAGCCTCCATTTCGTTGTCCAATCTTCGAGAAGGTTTAAATGCTGTTGAGCATAACGGAGTGCGAAATTAATCTGATGCGAAGAAGCAAATATTGCAGTATCATTGGCAAAATTAGCTGTAAGAGTGTGCTGGTGAGTGGGGACATCGGCTGTATATAGATTATAAAGGAGTGGCGAAAGGACCGAACCTTGAGGTACTCCAGATTCTATTGGATATTATTTAGAATTATGTCCGTTGTAAGAGACAAAGAATGAGCGATGCTGCAGTAAGAATTGAGGATCCGTATGTATTGATGTGGAAAACCTTGTTTGTCGAGTTTGAAAATGAGTCCCTTGTGCCAGACCTTATCGAAGGCTTTGGAAGTGTCCAGAAAAATACCAAAAGTGTGACTGCGTTTGATGAATTGAAGCGTCAATTCTTCAACGGTACGGACAAGTTGTGTCAATGTGTCGAACTGAGGTCGAAAGGCGAATTGATGTGCCGGAAAGATATTTTTGTCCTGTACTATGTCATAAAGTCGGTTTTTGAGTAGTCATTCAAATATTTTACTTACAGCAGATAGAAGGTTAATAGGCCTATGGTTTTGCGGATACAATGGATCCTTACCCACCTTGGGAATCATGATAATCTTGACAATCTTCCATTGGGGCGGGTAGTGACTAAGCTGTAACATTGCATTGAACAGTCTATCCAAAAGACTAGCATCTTTCTGGGGATGTGCTTTAGTGCTTGCGCCGAGATGTTATCCAGACCAGCAGCACTGCGCCCACGAATTTTCCTTATGGTGCGTTGAACTTCCTTTGGTGTAATAAGAGTTGCTGGATCAAAAGGATGGGTGAACGGAGTAGAATTTAGATGTTGAGCTTTAGTAAGAGACCAGAATTCATGATTTCCCAGGGATAATGTTTGTAGTTTTTCTGACCATTGCTGAGAAAGGTGACGTTGCATGCGTTTTCTTATGCGCTTTTTGAGATTGTTCCAAATGGTTTTGTATTGTGGATGTCTCGTATTTTGCCATTTGCGTCGAGACCATTGTTTAATGGTTAATAGAACTTGAGTGCGCAGATCGAAAAGAGTAATATTTAGCTGATGAGATGTGCGAGATTTAGATGAGGTGGTAGATAAGATGAATGTTGTAATCAGATCGACTGCTGTGTTTATATCATCAGTAGTATGGAGGGGAAGATTACAGTTGGTAGTACGCGCCAGCATTGCTGTATAGTTGTCCCAGTTTGTACCGAAGATACAAACTATGTTACGGTCATCCATAGAAGAATTATGAATAATTAGTGAGGCAAACTGAAATGTGATCCGAATCAACAGCTAGAATAGCATAATGTCCATCGGTAATTTGGATGCCTTTTACAAGAGTTATATCTAGTATATCAGGTCCACCTCCATTACGAGGAAAGAAGGTTGGTTCAGTGGTGGAGACTGGATATACATCTAGAGTCGGTAATGCTGCATAGAGAATGGAACCAGAGTTGTTGCGGATGCGAGAATTCCAGTGTGGATGTTTATAATTGAGGTCGCCTGCAAGTAGAACGTGTTGTTCTAAAGCGCTTAGTGTACTAATGTCAGCTGGATTTATGGGAATATCCGGAGGTTTGTAGACTGCCAAGAGAGTTATTTGTAAATGTGGTGAAAATAGACGAATACCAGTGACTTCAACAGTTTGTAGAGGAGGAATGACCAGTTGTTGAGTCGGTAAATGATTTTTGAAAATGATTGCGGTGCCTCCTTTGAGTGCTGGGCGATCCGTGCTGATAATGGTATAATTAGGAATTTTAAAGGAGTGATGAGCTTTGAGACGTGTTTCGTTTAATAGCAGAATATCAATACGATGTTCTTTAAGAAAACGACGGAGTTCGAGTTTCTGTTCAAAGACTCCATCTGCATTCCAGAATGCTAAGCGTATCTGTCTTGTTATTTTAGAATTATTGGGAGCCATCATCAAAGGCACTGAAGAGTATTTCAACAATGATGGCTATTTGAGAGTATTGGTCTTCGGCACTCTGAATACGAGCTAATCCTTGATGAATTCTTGTGAAATTTGGCATAATGTTTAGTCCTTTAAAGACCTCCTTTAGAACAAGGATTACCTCTCGAATGGTAGTCCTCATATCTGAGAAGGAAGTGGTTGTAGGTGCAGTATTTTTAGTAATTTTTGGTTCATTCTTGGCAGGTGTTGGTTTGTCCTTACAAATCTCAGTAGCTTGGCGTTTCGAGTTTGCATGCGGATTTGCATATGTGGATTGAAACGTATTTGAACTGGATGTTGAGGCTATGGTTTGATCTGCTTTTAAAGTTTGAGAACCAATTTTCTTTGCAGCTGTTTCAGTATCGTTTTTCTTGGTTGCTCGTCTTTGTGCAATTGCGTTTTTGAGAAACAGAATAACCGCGATAATTAGCAGGATGATCTCCATTGCAGTTGACGCGGCGAGCTGGTGTGTCTCGTGATTTAAGGCATTCGCTAGTTAAGTGGGCTGCGCCACACTTAACGCATTTGGGGTCACAAAAGCATGTTTTCATGGAGTGCCTCACCTTTTGGCAAACGAAAACATTGTAGTAGTTCAGGTGGACGGTAAGGCTCAACAGCTACCTGGTAACTCAGTAGATATTCTAATTTGTAGATCCTGTTGTTATCCGCTCGTTTTTTCAGAGTGGCCAAAAAGAGTGGATGTAAGACCTTTTCTCTGGTCTCTTTATAACGATCATACAATTAAGAAACTTCGATTGCAGGGAAGTCCAAATATTTCATGTCATCTAGGATGTCCTGTGTAGGCATATCAGTTGGTAGTTTGCGCTGTACTACTTTGAACGGTCTTTCTGGCTTTGGAATTTCAGTGGCAAATGGATAGTGTTGTTGATTGCAGAATGTTTTGAGTTTCTCGTAGTCTCCATATGAGTCAGTGAGAAAACGCACATGTTGTTGAGTATGGTAAATATTTGGTTATGTGCGGGAAAATTTGTATTTGTTCTTGACACCATACACGTAAATCGGTGGAGGCTTAGATTTCTTGATATTGGGAGTGTTTTGTGACAATTTTTCATCATCACCATCCTCATTTTGGCTCAATGGTTCAAAACGATTGTGAGTGTGGACAGAAGCTGTAGCTCCTCATCTTTTTCGATTTTTTTTCTGTTTTGGTTGGAGGGATCCAACTATCAGAGTCGATATCTGCATCATTGGCTGGCGCTCCGTCTAAAAAATATTCATACCCATCGTCCGATTGCATATCGACACTGTCATCTGTTTGTTCCTGGCGTTTGTCTGTGTGTGAAGTACTTTCCACGGAGTTGTCCGTTCCTTTTGTAGCTTGACTACCAGGCATATCTGGAAATTGTGTTTTTGACTCAGAATTTAGCGGCTCAGTCGAGGTTGAGAGGGAGAGATCTTGTAGTGATATGGAACGACGCGAGTCATTCTTGTGAGAAAAAGTTCGATTAGGCACTGTGAAAGGAGAGTGGGTGTCTGAGGAGTGAGGTGAGGAAATACCCATTTGATGATCCTTACGGAATTGCATAAACCCTGGATTAATGGCAGGCATATTACGAGAGAAATCAGGGATTTTACGTAGACGTTTAGTCTTTTGGGAAGAATTAGTATGACTGCTGTCCACTAAAAGCAACATTTTGGAGGAAAGTGGAGTGCAGGAGGCCGACATGTCCGAGCCGAAGACAAGACCAATGCCAGCAGAGCCGAGTGGCCCTAAAAATGGTCGACGAGAAAATGGCCCTCAAAACGGTCTTTACGAAACGACTCTGAGTGCGATTTTGCAAGTACAACTGAAATAATGCTTTATTTTGATTGGAACTTCCTTAATTTGCTGTCAGAAGTCACCATATTAGGCGTAGGCCAGGAACTCTACCGTGTCCTATTACTTTCTACATTGATGTTTAACGGATAAACGTTATTATACTCTTTCCATCCTTAAAATTCGGTCCGTTTTTCTGAGGAGACAGAAATTGTCTGAGTTTGTTGTTTTGACGTATTGGTGTGTGCAAAAGGTTTCTGACAAGTTGTACTCCTTCATTGTTAAAGATTCAGAGAGTCGTGAACCCGTTAGTCACCTACATTTCTAGATCTCCAACTATTTCCTTTCTTTCTGCTAATTTTTTTCTTGTATTGTTCTTTATATCTATTAGGCCTTTCATGTTTGATCCGCTTTTGTTTTCTTGATCATGAACCTTATAAAATGAGCGACTCTTCCTCATTCCTCCAACATTTATCTACACATTTTTTTTCTTTCCCATTTTTTTTCTCCACCCTTTTTGGTCTTCTCTGATATTTGCCATACCCATCCAGTTTCTAAGTTTTCTCTCTGGTTCAAAAAGACTACCACACGCTGTTCACCTCGCTAATATATTTCCCCCTAAAATGTACACCCATGTTTCCAAAGGGGTCTATATTTCACCACTCAAACAAGGATAGAACAAAAGCAATAATTCTGAGTTGTCGGCAGAAGAAATGGAGGAAGAAGGGTTTTATAAGTGGTGAAGAACTGTGTTGGGTGGGTGAACGCGCGGAAGGAGAGGCTTGAAGAAGAATTTTGGGAAGATAAAAAGTTTTTGCCTGAGTTTACGAAGCATTGGTGATCTCCTTTTTCTTTCATCTTATCCACTGAATCGATTGTCTGGTGGAGTTGGAAGGTGGAGGGAAGTTTAATGTACTACGGCGATGCATATACTGAATATTTTCTTCCCTTTCTCTCTCTCTCTCTCTCTCTCTCTCTCTCTCTCTCTCTCTCTTTCTAAGTCTCTCTCACCCATGCACATACATCCAAATGCATGGAAACACTATTTATTTTCTCTTACAATACTTTTGAGAACACGAAAATTGGAAAGAATGCAAACATGCTAATGTTTTGTATTGCCTTCTCAATTTGTTCTTGAAGATTTTAAGATGTTTTTATGATAATACGTGTTTAGCAAATATATGATGAAAGTAGTGCCTTGTATTTTGTATACAGGCTATTTTTATCTTATCGTTAGGCCATGAAAAAAGGAACACACTTTCTTCTTAATAAGGAATTTTAGAATATAGTTTATTTAAAATGCTTCATTGTCAAAATAAGGTACCTAATTGAGCTCTCAAGACTACTAGAGCTTAGAATTAAGAATAAAACAATATTTAACATAATTGTGATATGCTTTTTGTTGCCTAGAGGCACTTTGTTTACAATTTATTTCACTTTATTCAGCAATAACTAGCCTATAATTCGTATTTTGTCCCTTACGTGCCGTTCTAACTTATTTCCGGTATATTGTTTTCTGCACAATACTCAAGTGTTTTTTCAATTCATTTTTTAAAGTTCAGTTCATCAAAGAAACAATCTGAAAATTACATACAAAAATAATTAAATCCAGGTTGTAAGTTAATGTAAACCTTATTGTCTTTCCAAAAGTTGTCCCGTAGTGGAGAAAAAAGGAATTTATGAAACAAGTCACCAGAATGTGATACTGGTGGTTAAACTTATTAGGATAAAATAGATTACACCATCTTTGTCATCCTTAAACTGGATTGAATTAGGTGTGCGTATCTAACGCATTGAAGGATTAATCACTCCAGAATATGTTTAAGTCCGGATAAGCAGTTAACTTTGTGAACAACGGATGCCCCTATGTACACAATGTCATTGCACCAAGGGGTCTTTGCCGTTCACATATCAGAAAGTTTACGTAGTCTGAGCAAAGTGAGCTCAACGTACTATTCTGTGAAGTCCAATAAGCTTACGAAATATTGAAAATTCTAGACATTTATTTCAGGAACACGGTAAGAAAGTGGAAACACGGAATGGAAGAAGGTTACTCCGCTTTTAGGAGAACTGAAAGCAGAAAATTAGCATTTTGCTCAATTTACTCTTAAATGTGGATACAGTTAAAGTCCTTTAGTGAAAAGATTGATAACCGTAACTCCAGTTTAAAGTTTAACATTTTCTTTGCAATAGCTTAACGTTAACTGGAAATGAGTTGAAACTGGCCAAAGTGTTTTGTTGGTGAACGTTGAACTGATTTTGCGCTTGAAATTCGGTCATTTTCTGATTGAAGTGTAAGCTAAACTGGCAACTTTGATGTTACGTACATTCGTTGATGAAGTTTAAGCCTTCGTTGGATATTCTATAATCCAATAACAGGAGTAATGTTACTTGTTTGACACTGATCGTCCCGCCATTTTGAGTGTTTATATTGCCTTTACATTGTGAACAGTAAATATTTCACTGGTGGAAAGAGGACGGCAAGGATTACATTGGAGGAAAGAGGAATTAAGTTGGATATAAATCTTTACACTGTAGCAAACTCATCTCTCCATTTTTCACGAGACATTCCTCGTAGTAAAATCAACATGCTAATCATGATTAACCTCCTTCGCAGTAAAATCCTAACATTAATATAACACGGAAAACCATAAGTACCAACTGCTTTTGTGAATAAGAAGCGAGCAACTGATCAGTGTTCTAGTGATGCCTTGATCGAAACCCGGCAACCTATTTTTTTTTTTAATTTTAATTTTAAGGTGACATTACGTTTTTTTTCTTTTCTGCTTTCAAAAAAATGCTCTGCTTCAATGAAATACGTTGGAGAAGTGATATATTTATACGCATTTCGAAATTGTACAGAAAGTAGAACGTTCAACCGAAAACTGGCTGAATGTAGCTGAACCCAAAAATTGGATGCAGCTCAGCTGCCTCCATTTTTTAGATGAGCGTTCTCTGCCTTACTTTTACAGTGAAGGTGGTAAGCGCTTTTGTCTCCTACGTGAACAATGATACACCGTAAATCATACACGCATACATATCACATTAGGAAACCCATATATCCACTATGCAAATATAAGATTATTCCGCAGAAGGGCAATACCACTATTTGAGCATGACTATCTTTTTTTTTATAAAAATGTTTAAACCAGCTGGCCTCCAAGGTCAACGTCTTTAAAAATGCTTAAAATTAAAAATAAATGATTTCAACAAGTGCTGTCAGTGAAATAAGTATTTCTACATTAATACAAAGTTTTTCTGAATTTTCTGGAAAAGCCTTTTTTTATATATATTACTCGCCTCTTTAGGTACATAAATTTATCAATGGCGCAAATAAAGCAAGTAATATAAATGTTATTTTCAATTTGTTTTATGTCCATTGCTTTGTACATCTGTATTTTGTTTCCTTTTTATCCTGTCATACTTTTTTGTAAATATTTTTATTTACTGATTTTTTCTGTTTATTCCCTACTTGTTTTACATTTCGACACTTTCTTATTTAAATATAAATCACATCAATCAAATAAACACACATACATACATTTGTAGCTCGAGTTGTTCTATTATTGTCTATGTGATGGCTTGGTCGTAAGTGCTGTGCCTAACATTTGACATTTGGTGAAGGATAGTCACTGTGCCTAAGGTGGGTAGATGGCTAATACTCTTTGATTGTAGATATATAATTGTTTGGTGATGGGGATGCTTCATAGAGTTGAGGACCACTTTTGAATTATAATTTATTGAAAATGAAGAATTTTACTTACCCGCTGATTTATGGACTTAGTAACGAAATAACTGCAATGGCGAATATATTTATTTTATATCATTTGTTTCCCCACAATACTTTACACTTGCATATTTGATACGGTAATTGATTAGGGTACTTTTGGGGAAGATGCACCACCTTGATAATTTTAACACAGCATTAAAACAACCGAAGAGATCGGAAGTCGAACTTACTTTTGATATGTAAAGAATGTTCAATATACCTACAATTTACCATCGAAAATTACACAAAAAAGAAAGCTGCCTAAAATGGTACAACTCATCATACATAGAGATTTTGAACCTTTCGCTACTTTGACACAACATTAACCATAATGTATCATTGCCAAAAGTATCACGTAAATACATTATTACCAAGTCAACTATTTTCTTAGTATGTTAAACATTCACAATTTTAGTGTTTCTAAGATTGCTATAGAAAGAACTAATTCAATTAATTTAGAAATTCCCGGTTTCATTATGATAATGCCATAAACAAAGTGCAATAGATATCTTAATTATCACCTCAACAGTGACTAAATCAGTGACTCTTCCAAACGTGGACAATGCAGTGGTCTGGCCTCAAATTCTCGATGATATAACCTGAATGTGAAGTAGCGGAGCAAGCCAACCTATTGTTAATGTACATTCAGTTTCCATATGGCTCCCATATCAATGGGCATGGATATTTCATATGGATATCGAGTGCATGTTCTGTTAATGTTTGTAAATGGTAATTGAACGTGCGTTGGAAGTGACATGGACTTTCAATTACAGTTTCTTTTGTAGTGACATGTGAGAGAGTTGTTTATTCTAGATTAGGCTATACGTGTTTTCCTTGCCATAATTATTAAAATTATTCATTAACTATTTTTTACGTAAATATTGTAAGATCCAATGAAAAAAATAAACTTGATAACATATTTAGGAACTATATACATTATTGTTATTATGCATCCTTGTTTGTTTCCAGAATTGCTATAGTTTACTGCTATTGAAACACTATCAAAGGTTTCTTTGTTTTGTTGATAGAAAACTCATTTTGCCTTATTGTTAAACCAGAATATAATTTACTCGATTAGGTTGATTTTTATACTGCAGTTAAACAAGCATGGATAGAGTAAACATATGTATTGCATTATATTTTTTTGAAAACAAAATAAACAATCTGTTTTCCTATGTTTCTGATTTTCTCATTTATTGATCTTAAATATTTAGTAATCTAATCTGTAAATTGAGATCGTCGATCTTGACAAATGCATTACGACTTAATCTACACTGTTTGTGTAATCGCTTGATGTTAAGTAACGGGACAAGAAAGAGAGTTGTAACAGTATCCCATTTTAAAACTGTATCTCTGAAACTGGATACCCAGCAATTGTCAAAGTAACATAGAAAATAAGCAATTTAATGTTTGTCTCTTTTAAAAATCCTTGTTTGTACTGAAACATTTTAACACAGGAAAGTATCACCTCTGGTTGATATAGAAGGGGAGAGAATCCTGTAATCTCATCAGGGTATCAGGATACTCCACCGTGCTGCTTCTGCTATCAGCAACGTTTCACACAAGCAAAAGCGTCTGTTTCAGAGATATTTCTCGGCTTAAGTGGCGGTGTAATTTAGCGTCATTTTTCCGTCTCCCTCCTGCAGAAAATAACTCTTCCCTTTGGACAAGATATAATCCATCCTGTTTGTAATTTAGCACGCTCATTATTTCTGTTCTTTTTTTAACTTTTCCTATTTTTCCTCTTGTTTTCGATGTACTCGTGGTAAAGAGAATGATTTAATTTCTTCAACGCTTTCAAGTACAAATGCACTTGGTTTCTTTTGCTTGGGGTGGACTAATTGCGGTGAAATATAAGGAAATGTGACATTGTATTGTATATTCTGGTAACGAATTGCGCTTTCCGGTCTACTACGTCTCTTATAGTACAAAAATGTGAAGGTATTTGAATTCTCGTTTCTGATTCATGTTATGCGGTGCAGTCAAATGCACTCTTAACTAGGATATCGTACTTTAATATACATTGAATTTTCGAAGAGAAAGGTTTGCATTTAAAATGATCTTGAACATTACCATACAAAATATTAATAAAAAGTGAGTTAACAGCACTTTCCACATTTCTATATGATGTAGATTTTCGACATGTTGTATACTTTAGACTAGAAAACAGGATATATTACTTTTGTACCACGAGGTCTGTGTATTGGCACTTTAAAATTCATGACACGCCATGTATATTTAATTCATTATCTGTGCGATGTCTTGCTTGCTCTCTGTAATAAAAATCAATCATTGGCAGAAATCTAAATTACACTTTATGTCTTATTTGAAAACTAATACAATCCGGCATATGTTTATTTACAAGTCTCCGTAATAACTCATATATACGTCACACTAATATACAGTGTGGCTAGCAGTTTAACTAAATTTGTGTCGTGGCTGCAATTACGTAATAGAACATCTTGTACCTTCCTAGATATCTTTATGACCTTAGTTGTTACTCTTACTCATATTTCTCGCTCTGCCTCTTTTTATCCTATGCATCCAGCATATAATTCTGATTTCGGTCACATCAAATCTCTTTTCTTGTGCTTTCTTCATTGGCCATGTTTCTGTTCAATACATCATTCCTTGTCTAACCGCAGTTTTATTAAACATCCATTTATTCCTCACCGTGATTCTCCGGTCGCAGAGAATGCCACATGCTTTCTTGCAATTTCGCCATCCCTCTTGCATTCTGTGAGTTATTTTCATTTCCAAATCGCCATTCTAACTCACTGCATGGTAGCGTTTTGTGCGCTGAGGTCAGGACAAAACTCCAAATTTACATCTGGGCTAATGGACTAGTTTATTTCACTTACATTGTGTAGATGTCAGCATGTTTCTCGCTCAATCCTCTTTCGTAGACAGTCAATAACGTTATGACCAGTTATATTAGATAAATGACAAAAAAATGAACCTAATTTGTGAGTCATTCCTAGTAAGTGAAATGAAGCGAATAATTTAACTCCAATTAACAAAATATCTTATAATACAGAGGCTTATTTGCAATTTGTATCTTTAAAAAGTTTAATGTTAAGCATAAGAATGAATCTCATATTTGTTGCTCTATGAAACGTGGAACCGGACAGTTTTGTTATTTACGCTTCTCTGAAAACAAAGGTTACTTGTGAGTTAAAAGTAAGTAAATAAATCTTACACTTGAGACGTTTGAGGCTCACGTTTTACATTGACTCAATATTCCTAGCTTGCATGCGACAGTGTAAAAAATAAAATACAAACAGGACACCATGTTCAGTCATAAGTTTAAGTTTATTAAACTATTTAACACTATTTATATTGAATACTTCGATATAACTGTTTTTTACAACAAATTTTGTCTCGACGAAATGAACTTCAAATCTGTAGTTGCTTCCCAGATATCCACACATTGTTGCTATCACATTCTTGCTATCAGAGTTAAACAGAAATAAAATTAGTATTTAGATTTAGACAACAGTTGAAATGATCAAGTTAACAGAAATATGCGGGTGCAAGTAAATATTTCAGAACTTTAATAAAATTCTCGTTGCTCTCACTTTAAGGATGCTTAGGCGTTGAATTTTTTTCACATTACTCAAGGCACGGAAACATTGATTTTCACACCTTCCATCGATGGTCCGTGAAAAGCGAGAGAGTGAACCAGTGTACGAGTGTGTGAGTGTATGCATTCTTTTTTGTGTAGGTGAGCGCGTGTGGTGTTTGTGATAGAGAATTTCTATCCGTCACTAGATATTTATATATTTGTCATGAATAATGGTAGTTCTTCGAGTGACGCTCAGAAAGAAGTCTGTTAGTGCATTTCTGTTTGTGGATACAGCTATTTTCGGAACTTCCGAACTATAAGCTTAATTTTAATGCTTGAACTTGCATTTGAAAGCTCTTTGCCATACTAAGACACATAAAAATGAGTCGGTAGGACGTCCCTGGCACTCCATAGGGCGGTTCGATAAAAATCAAAATATCATATATTTTTTTTATGATAGCACTGACCCCAAACGATATTGGTGACATACATTTGCAGAATCGCAATCTATGCTTCAATGCATTTCAAACGGTGTATCACATGTAAAAATCGGTGCAAAGGTTCAAAAGTTATTACTTTCTTAATCCCAATCACAGAATGTTTACAAACGATCAAAAAATGTGTGTGTTATTCTTTATGTCTTCTTGTTTTAGCCCAAAATAGTTGGTAAGAGGGGGGGATGGGGGGTCAATTATGGCCTCGTAGGGACAAATTGATGCTTAGATTTGATAGGTTACCTTTTTTGAGATACGGGGCCTTGCAAAATAAGTGTTATAAGAAAAAAAATGGGGTAAAGGGAAGAGTGACGCATGAATTCTGCTTACAAAAGAAGTGATATCCATTTTGCGAGTGACTTTTTGTGTCACTATAGAGACACAAACAAAGTCAGTCGTAAAATGGATATTACTTCTTTTGTAAGCAGAATTCTTGCGTCACTTTTCCTTTGACCCCGAAGGGGCTTTTCTATTTAGCATTTATTCATGCTTAATCTCTAGATGAAACAGTGACTTCTCTTAACCATGTTCTGGTATTACACTAGATCTAAATGTGTTGTTACTTCAGCTAGAATTATAAAATATAAGTTAACTGTTAATCTACCAAATTAGCTCAAGTAACTGCCAAACGGTACAAGATATCAAAATGATTTTCCTCCAAAATTTATTCAAAATTACATGTTTCTTTCAAAGAAAGCAGAATCAGATTTTGTTCCTATTAACAATTTTAAAGTTGCCCCGTTCCTTAACACTATTCACGGGGTAGACTTGTTACTGAAGACTCCAGTGTTTGACCCTTGTTATCATTTGAAAGTTTGAAGTTATCTTCCAGTATTCCCAAAATGCAACTCCTTCAGCAACATCACTGTGTGATTCTGCATTTGCGCTTCGTTATGTGCATTTTTTGAATCGAAACTGTATGTGCAATCGGAGCCGAATTAAATGCTGATGCGATGACTGAGAATACACTATATATCTGTTCAAAAACGTTTCTGTGCTAATGAAATTCTCCAGAATTTTTCACTTCTTAAACATACCCTTGAATGTTTATTCATTTGGTCTTAACAATTCGGAAAATTCGATTTCATTACTTACGTCAACAAACTCACTTGATATGAAAACGAGATTCCCTCATAAAAAAAGTGTATGTATTGGTACGTTTCTCCTTAATGAGATAAATATAAAAAGATTAAAAGAGAAGAGAAAGTATTCTAAGAGAGAGAGAGAGAGAGAGAGAGACGGAGAGAGAGAGAAGTTGTTATAAAGTAAAATTAAATTCAAGAGAGAAATCGAGATTAGGAGTATGTCTTGGTCTTCCTTGTTACATGTCGTTATCAAGTGGAAGTAAGAGAGCTGAACGTTGAACTTTATTTCCTTTCCATATTAATCTTCATCATTATCAGCATCCATTTTCTGTGTTCCCGTTTTAGGTACCTTTCGCAGTTCATCTTCAACTGTCCGTACTTTCCCTCCCCTTTACCATTCATTCCTACATTGTAGAGGAAACAAAACGTTTGATGAATCCTTTGGGAGTAAGCACGATAAGGGAATCAGTAAATATCACTCATGATATGGAAAATTAAATTTGATCTTGCAGATTCAAATAATGTACAAATCTCTGGATTCATAACATATAAACTTGAATTTCAATTTCCATTAACACCTGTAAATATAAAAGATATTTCGGTTAAGGTCGAACTCTGATCATACTCTTTGTGCACATTTTTGCGTACAGCATGGTAATATTTGATATTTTTACTCTAAACTTTCTGTACTTACAGGCTAAGAATTAATCCGGTTAACTTTACTATAATTTGTTTAAGTACTTGTTATGCTTTATATTCGAGGAGAGATTAACTAAGATGGTACACAAGGGAACATGTATTTCTTTGGAGCTTTAATTCAAATCACAATATCATCATTGGACTTGTTTGATTCGCTGTAAAATATAAGGTAATTCCAAAATTATGTAAGAATATAACACGAGATCTTTCACACTTGAAACCTGAAACATAGGTCTCCCTTTCAGAAAGCACGATTTTTCACTCCGCGCTTCATCAGTTTGTTATGATGGTAAACAAGCTTAGCAATGGTTTTATAAATAAAACCAAATTACCCCTGTAAACAAATTAAATATACCTTAAAGTCATAGTCATAGTTTTCTCCTCCGTTACAGACCATGCGGAGTCCAACAGCGCATGGATAATATCTGTGTGGCCTGTTGTTACTGAAATATAGTGGGGCAGACAGACACACAGGGAAGTTTTTTAATCAAAATTTGTTGCCACTGGACTAACGCTCTTAGCAAATTCGTTGAGTTTCACATCTATTCCCAGAGTGTGTTTCATAAAATTCAACTTTAACTACAAACGCAATGATGTTTTGCTGAAGACTGAAATTCAAACAATTGTAGAGATCTAACATCTTGTAGAATGATCATCTAAAACTCGATTACTGTAAAAAAGCGTTAATCGCATTTACATTGCACAAATACAGGGAACAAATTTATTTTAAATCAAACTCTTAGCAGTATGAACCTATTGGCACAAAAAATAAAGATGAAGATTTTGAGTATTGCGTGTGAGCTTAATGCAACAAGATTATTGTTAACGAAACATTAGTAAAGTCTAAAGTATGAGGTGTTATATCTCCGAAACTATAAGAGACCCGTTACGTTTTATGTTGCTGAAAGCGTAGATCAGCCTTGGCAGAAGTCTGGGATTTTCTCAGTCCATGATTATATTTAAAAACAAGTATACTCGTATTTCACAATTATGGGAATATTAATTGTCCGCAAACACATAGAAAAGGGCATTCCAAAAATGTGACGCCAAAAAAAATATTTATTAGAAAGAAACCAATTCATTGCTAGAATGATGTGTCTTCTGCAGAGCTCCTGTATGATGACAAATATCCTCTTCCTTTTGCTCTCTTTGACCGTAACTTTTTCTTGACCCTTCCCCTCTTTCACTTTCTTTTACTGTTTCTGCCTTTCTCTACCAAGGCAGCAGCGAACAACTTTCTGGAAAGATTCTAAGTGTTGGGGCCGCTTCTCAAGGGTTTTACTTCGCGAATGATAAGTTTCTAACTTACTCACACTTACAAGTTTTCTTCCTGTGTTCCTTGACGTAATACCATCTTCAAGTCACAAACACAAACCCAAATTCCAAAATCAAATATGAAAGAATGTAAATTAAAGCGATATATATGCTTTTCTCCACAGTTAGGAAGCGCAAATAATTTTATAAGAATGCAATCAAACATCTTTGAAAGCGATAATTATTGAAACGTTATTCTCCATATAATGTATGAAGATGACACGGATAGAAGAAGGTTGTCTCTTTTTAAAATACAAATTGAGTTTTAAAATACAAATATAATTACTAAACAATAACAGCTAACCGCTAGGAAACTTTTAGTCCAAAAGCGCAAATAATCCACAAGTTTTATCGGATTTTAGAATATTAAATATATGGGGTAAATGTGACAGTAAGACTTTAAAATTCGATTTAAGAGAAATCACCTTTCATTCACATCCTCCTTCTTTTACTTGGCGTCTTTATTTCCTGTCTATTATGCTTGTAGCCTTTAGTTGTATTTTCTTAACCTACTTCAGAAACCAGTAAGGTTTCGAATTTCACAGTTCTGATATTCTAGCGAATTGAAAGACCTTTCTTCATCATGTTTTAATTAGAATTTATTCGTCTTTTTATCCTGCTAACAAACACTAGTACCTTAAAAGAAAACATATAGAAAGAAATTTGCTTCTCATTTTGTTTCGACGATATCTTATTAACAAACTTTTTTTAAATCTGGTAGTTGTGCCAGAGCCAAGGCTTGTGGTACTCCTAGTACTATATGACTTAATTCTGTAATGAAAGCTCACGTTTCGACGCAAGGGAAATTGATCTGCAGGTTTCCAGTACAGCGACCTCTATTTACTCCACTCTACGATCAATCTGCTTACCTAATCTTATTACCCAGCATTTTTATACTTCAAACTTGAATATAAATCACTCATTTGCCACTACTTTCTTCACATTCTCTTTATAAACTATTATAAATATCAGTTAGTTAGTACACATATCTTTAAGTTTTGTTCTATATGCATTTCAGTATGTTGCATCTGGTTCTATACTACAAACTTATTCTTCTTTGTTTCAAAAGATACGTCCAAATGTTAGAAGGATTCAACAATTCGATTAAAGTTTTGTATTCTTAAGATAGAAAGAGTGAAATGTAAACACAAGCGATTAGAAGTTAATTTGTATATTAAAAAAGAAAGATTGACATCCTGTTACCCCGCTCCAAATTTGTGGTTTACATGTAAAACGTTTAAGATAGGATAATCACAAAGAACCGGATGAATTATTAACACAGAAACAAGAAAACAGTGTCCTTTTGATGAATAATTAAACCATATGTAGTTTCAAAGTTTGGTACCCAAATTTGGTGCCAAGTCATCAAAATTTTAATTGGTATTAATAATTCAACATATTCTGTTTGAAAAGATCTCTGCGAATAATAAGGTGCGAGTTATCGACTTGTCCAATCGCAATCAAAATCTTACCAGAGAAATGCATTTAAGTTTAAGATTGACCTAATAAAGTGTATAGGAAATTCCCCACTTATTGCACTAGGAAATTGTCAACCAACTGTTAATTTTCGACAGACAAGTATGGAAATGTTAATACGAGGCAAAAACAAGTGAAAGAAAATATAAAATTTTTAATCCTTGATGGACAATTAAAAACCAAAGTACTAGAACTCCGTTAATTACCTATACCCTGAAAATGTTGTAAAGAAATGGCATTTAAACAACCTGAAATCTCAAATCTTGATAAGTCTTTCTAAAACAATATACTTCATATCTGAAATTAAACCAAAGTGGGATAGGAATTATTAAAATATTAAACCACTGCAATTGACACGAATTGTACAAATTCGAAACCCATCAGAATAGAACATGACACAATATTAGATGTGGGGGCAGAATTTAAGGGAAAAGGTGGGGCATTTGTAACACTGTGAGACAGGAAGAGTGATTAATGAAGATTAATCATACCGATATGATCTTTGAATTCTCATGCAAGTATCTTTAAATTTCGCTCCTGCACTCATTATCAGTACTGAAAATACGTCTCAAACTGTACAATCAACTTCGGGATTATCAACATGCACGACAGTGCATGAGCCAAGTTCTTCACGTCCGAAAACGTCAGCACTGCCAGAAGCATGTTATACAGGACCAAGAATTTATGGCAAAATCCACGATTTGGGGGCCCCGTAAGAAAAAAGATGTTAAAGATAGGAATATGAGCTTTTGCCGTTAAGGAGATATGGTAAATATGTGCAGATGTACCCAATTTCATATTCGTATCTCAAACTATGTTCTAGTTGTGGGCCCCTGAAATTGCACATTTTAGGCTAACTGACACACATTCACTCACTCACTGACTGACTCACTCATCATATTGTTTAGGGTGTTTGGAGTAAGCTAGAAACATGAAATTTGGTATAAAGGTAGAGGCTGATAAGTAGATAAAGGAAAAATTCCGACATTTTGAAAAGGTCGCCATCTTGGATTCAAAATGGCCGCCAAACCTAAAATTTCAAAGAATACACAGTTTAAACGACTAAAGATAGAACAGTGACATTTGGTATGAAACTACATCATTGATAGCAAATTAAGAAAACTTTTTAAAAAATTGAAAAAGTCGCCATTTTGGATTCAAAATGGCCGCCAACCCTAACGTTTTAAAGAATACACAGCCTAAATGGCTGCCATTAGAATAATGAAATTTAGTTTGACAGTACAACATTATTAGTAGATTATGAAAATATTACAAAATATCTCTAAAGACGACATTTTGGATCCAAAATGGCGGGCGTCATAAATCCATTTTCCAACTGCTTGAGCCATAGATACGAAATTTGGCATAATGATGTATTATCAAGAGTAGTTTAGGAAAACATAACAACGTGTTAAAAAGTTCACCATCTTTGATTCAAAATGGCAGCTGAGATACCATTTTTCACATCGTTCGAGATAGAGAAATGAAATTTGCTATGACAGTGTATCATCACGAGTATGTCACGAGAATTAAGAAAACGTTAAAAATGTGTCCATCTTTTATCCAAAATGCCCGCCTAAGCCCCACTTTATAATGACTGAAGCTAGAGAAACGAAATTTGGTATGAAGGTGTACCATTACGAGTAGGTTAGAATAAATTCGGCTCGTCTCCCCTACTATGGTGCGCCTGATTGCGATAAAGGGGTGCGCCCCAGCGAGACCATCTTGGAATTCTGGGGGCAACGTCCCAATCAGACGAAGCGAGTATATACATTACACAAGTGTAAAAAGCTGCGAAATACGAGCAAAAGCACCAGGGGTGCAAACTGTCCAGTCAACTCCTTCAACCTTAAAAAGTGGCGAAATGGAATATGGATGAGCCTAGTTCCTCGCCCCAACTTCCAATACTCCTGCGTGTCCCACCAAGTTTTACTCGTCACAAACGTTAGCACTGCCAGGAGCATGTTATACAGGCAGAATGTGGACGTTTCCCCATTCGGACTCAGCGCTCTGGAGTATGAGGGAATATCTGCATCATGTGGCGTAGTGCAGTGCAGATTCTGGTTGTGATAAAAAGACGCAGTTCCTCCAAACTCCTCAAGTTCGATGCGCGGCCTGCCGTGGGATTCTTGGCGCAGCGACCCGAGCGAATCGAGGGGAGTATCAACACGTACGGCAGTGCAGGTAGCCGAGTTCCGCGTGTCACAAAACGTCAGCATGCTATACAGGAACAAGAATTTATTGCGAAATCAGCGATTTTGAGGTTCTGTAAGAAACAAGATGTTAAAAATTGAAATATGAAATTTCGAAGTATGACGGTATATCATCACTAGTAGATTACAAAATATCTGCAAAAACATCATTTTGAATCCAAAATGGCTGACTTCATAATCCATTTTCCAGAACGTTTGAACTAGGGATACGAAATTTGGCATAAAGGTGTATTAACAAGAGTAGTTTAGGAATAATTTACATTTTTGAAAAAGTTATTAACTTGGATCAAAATGGCTTCACAAAAACTTTTTCCACACCATTCGAGCTATAGAAACGAAATTTGGTATGAAGGTGTACCATCACAAGTAGGTAACGTGTAACCGCACTTGGCAGATACTCACTCGGAGTTCAAATAATTCAAAATCTTGATTTAAGTGAACGTCGATGCAAGAGGGTGGACATTTAAGGAGTCCCAGGACGCTCGCGGAAAACGAACTAACAGCAAAGTATGCTAAACTGATGATGTTAATTAGATCAAATGAAATCAAATTCTGACAACTTATATAAATAAAACAGAACAACTTTATTTCCATAATTTACACATACGAACGTCTGAGTTGAATCATAACTTTCTCAAACATCAAACAAAATCACGAAATAGATTTGACTTTATGTTGAGAAACTCTTCAAGTAGTTAAATTAATTAATTTTGCACAGATTATTCGATCGCAGTTTACTTGAAACCCGCTTGCTATTTCGAAAGTTACGTCAAAATCCGAAGATTAAATTAGGAATCAAACACAGGACTTTAAATTTAGGTTATTAATTCTTGATAAGCTTCTATGAAATTAATTACTTAAGAAACAATAATTTTAACCAAATTTAGTTAACGTCCCAACCAGACGTATAAGAAGGGAGGGTGGGGGCAACCACCCTTTCACATAACTAATCAAAAGGTCACTCAACCCACACAATATACTGAACAAGTTGTAAGGAGCAAAATAAAGAGTGGGGGAATGAATCCTTTCTTCAGGAAACACACGACTATACACGCAATGACAATCAATGGCCTTCAAGCCAACGTCACCAGAACACACGTTCTCACTTCCGCTCTCTTCTGCACAAGTTGAAAGTAAAATAGAGAACGGGAAAGGGGAGAAACAGATGCCATTGCAATCCAATACACCCTACTTTGCCTCCACGTAAGTTCTCGTTGAGACCTAAAGGAAGATTGTACCTTCTCAATGTGAACTATAGGAAACTCAAAAATGTTTTATCTGGAGATTTAACTTACTATAAATTGAAATCAAATCCAACTCTCTTTTAAGAAATAATTTAGTTTCACTCACGAAAAACATAAGATATTACTCTCGATTGTTTAATTCACAACTGTAGCTGATTTATCATAATTACTGAGAATGCCCCATGCAACGGCATTCGCCATTTAACTTCTTCCGAGAAATAACGTGACTGAGTAATTTATTCTCAAACAAAATTAGCTAATACTACTTCAAAACAATAGTTACTTCTACTATTATTAAATTAATATTAATAAATTATACTAAGCCTGCATTCAAGCTCTTTGAAGTCGGATTTAACCACAATTATTTCGCAGCAGCAACCAAAGTCAACAATCCAATATAACGAATCCAAGTCGTAGCTGCAGACAAGCCGACCTTCCCATTTAGCGAGACAAACCCAAACAGTGGCTAGAAATCGCTTATATCGCGGAACCAAACCGAGAGAGCGCAGGGTTGCCAAATACGAGATTAAATTACCAGAGAAATTGCTCAATATAAAATTATAATTTACAAATTAAATCAAAGAATTGTAGGCATGTAGTTTTCGTACACTACAAGGACCCCTCTGTTAAATGAAAAAAAATATTTTTTTTTAAAAACATCATGATCTTCAAGTACTTGACAATTCATAAGTTGACATCGGTGCACCATGTTCATTAATTAAAGTGACTTGAAGCTCAGGTAAACCTTAAATCTGATAAAAGCTTACAAGCGCCGACGCTACGTTGAAATCCATGGATTTCAAAACACATTTCTATAAAACAAATATAACAAAACAAAAAACACATTAGTTTAAGGAGTTTTCTCTGGTTCTAGAAGTAAAGAAATTATACACGATTAATCATTTCCAAAATACATAACACATGAATAAATCAATTACAAAAATACGTAAATTATAGCAAGACGCATTCAATTAATTGATTAACAAATTTTCCATTCAAAAATGCTACTAATCATGAAAGATTCAGCAAATTATAATTGTCTTCTGAAAAAGTATTATTTTATTTCGGACACATGAGTTTTTTAAATCTGGATTACTACAATCCTCTACTTTCAATGTATTAGGAGTAAGAAATTCTATTATTTTGAATGGTCCAATCCACTTATAAGACAAGCTTTTAGTAATCTTTTGTTGGAGAGACGACAGAACATGATTTTTAATCATAACTAGATCTCCTACTTGTAAAGTTACTGGACAACGTTTCTTTTCAAACAAGCTCCTCCTTTTTCTCCAAGCTGATAACATATTTTTTATAGCTTCATTCCAAATCTCGGTACTGTTTGTCCCCTGCAAATTGCAGTCTGATATCCTCCAGCGTATTTCCAAAGGGGTGGTTAATATCTTAAAATGCATTCACTATATTCGTTCTTCCATTTCTTAGGAGTTTCAAGTAATTAATGACATATTTCGTTCTTAAAGTACTACTACTTTGATTGGAAGTGGCCAGTTTTCTTGCAAGGAGAAAGTGGATGACTGAATACTGATTTTGCAGTTCACTTATGACAAAAGTGTTTAACAAGATTCTTAAACTCGTACTAAATCATTTATATAATAAAGTAATCAAACATCAGAGTTTTGAAGAGTGAAGTTATTTGATTTATTTACTTTATGCTTAAGAATATAAGTAGATAATATTCACATATTTCTCTGTTTGTACTTCATTTTCTTACAAACTTTCTCAATGTACGCAGAAACTAAAATAATCGATGATCTACATATGGGTAGTTCATAATATTGTTAAAAAATGCTTGCGTATTTAATCATTCAGAATTATTATTGAAATATGGTAGTCTGTGTCTACTAGATCTATATCGATCAGGAGGGGAGGAGGTAAATTTGTTCATGACTTGAGAGATCTTCCCAGTTGTCACTCTAGGGGATAAATCCTGCGACTCATGACGGTATTGACCTTTTTTTCTTCTGTTCTATTTAACCCTTTCTGATCAAAATGCATCCGGGCTACCCTATTATAGGTAAATATTTTGTTGATAATTAATTTTATATATTCAGATAATCTTCAGCTCAAACAGTTTTTGTTTAACGTTTTCAAAATATAAGATAGAAAGTGACGCTACGCATCTTCTTATTTAAGTTGGTAAAATCTCGACGCTATATTCAGAACGAATACTGTTCTATCCTTGTTCCAGTCATTGCTTTAGCTTTCTCGTAGATTCCTTATAACATCATCTTGGTGCACTTGTAAATTGTGTGAAACAGAAACATCGAAGAATAAAACACATCTAAATTGAGTCTGTGTCCTGGTTTATATCTTAAGCAGAGGTCAAAAACATTAATAATTGATTTATTTCAATTATCCTTCTCAGTTGTTATTTATTGCGTTTTCCGCGTACTCCCTCATTGCTATCCGGGATGTCTATATTTGACCATTGCTTACTAAGTGCAGGAAAGGCAATTTACTATTTAAGATGCGCTTAATGCGGTAGTGCAGTCCATGGACTGTTTGAGAAAGCAGTCATTTGTTACATGTTTATTTTATAGGCTATTTAGCTGCAGTGGTGAAATAAAGTGGGAATATTCAAACACGCATATATTGTCGACATAATTGAAATATCAGTGTTTTTGGTTATAATTATCCGCTTGAAAGTCAACCGCAACATTTCGCTCTGTCAGACTGAGCACCAAAGGCTCTCCACACCTCGGTAGCGATGAAGGAAACGCGCTGGATCGCAGTTCAAGAGTTTGCGGGTTTAAGTCCTGCATAGGACATAAACGTTTATGGGTTTTAAGCTGCATTGCATTCATATCGTCGGGAGGGGCCGAAGTCCATAGTTACTAAAATGGGCTTTACAAAACAAAATTTAATACATTTTCCCAAAGGCTGTTTGAACGAATTAAGGATCCCATTAATCTTATGTAATCCTGTGCAAATGTAATTTCATTATTTCAATTCGAGCCTTATATTAAACTATCAGTAAGAACCTGAAATATCAAGAATTGTGATCCATCAGCTCCGAATTTGAAACTGCAAGAATTGTTTACCGAATTGTTTTGAGTAACAATTTCCGTACCAATGAGAACGCTGCTGTGATAGAAACTGTGTGATACTCTGCTTGTGACGCCTAAAACTGTAAAATGGCATTGAATATTTTCACTACGATATGGAAAATTTTATCATCGGTAAGTAGTTGCAGCAGTTACAGTTGTCTTAGAGATTATATTACTAAATAAATATTTTCTTAATTTAATTTAATTTTATTTATAGCTTTGGGCTTCTAAGGCTGGGATAGGAAGGGGAAAGGACTCGGAAAGATGTCGGCCAGGGACTATACTGAAGATTCCATTCCGGCATTTTTCTGCTGTGACTGACCAAAAAACGTGAAAAAAATTAGTCAGGATGCTCAGCCGCTAGGATCAAACTCACGATCTCCCAAATACTATGCCAACGCTCTACCATTGAGCTACGGCGACTCATTGAAAATTATTTTAGGGGCTATAGAACCAACTACAATGAATTCCTAGACACAATCCATATTAACATTTGAAGATATTAACAAATATTAGCATTCCCAATTCGTATGGAGATCAAACATTCGTATGGAGATCAAATATAAATGTCCCTTCAATATTGAATTACAATTTGAATTACAATTTGGTATAAATCACACAAAGCATAATGAAATATACTTAAAATAAGAGACCAAGCAGATCAGGTAAGGCAAACGCTTCTTGAAATAATACGTCAATGAATTTTAGTAAATAATGGAAACCACGACGAATAAGACCTCACTGTATGCCCACTTGCGCCATCTTCTCAAAGCGAAATACGCAAGGTTGATCTCACGAAGAGACAATTGTTGTGCAACGAAGTTTTCAGGATTTCTTCTTATCAAATTAAGGCAAGGGAAAACGCTTCTCCACTCTGTTCAAAAGAAGGAATATTATACCACTACGAACTTTCCCTTCGCACAAACTTGTGATTTCGTCCCTTCAAGCTTATCTGAAATCTAAAATGTATAGTGAGAAGCTAAAGAGCTGAAAGTTGCTATTGAGAAGAGAATAACAGAACAAAAGATATCATGTTGAGAAGAACTACAGATACCAAGGCTCGACTGTAGAACGAATGGGAAGTGTGGCGTTGTCGTCTATTGGACAGAAAGTTGACACGAAATGAACTAACTTATGAGTTTGAGTTGAATTTGTTATTGTTGTACCATTTCAGAATCATCCATTGTTTTCTGATCCATGTAGAACATTTATTCCCAAACATTATTAACCTCGTTCACCCTTCATCAATAGGTAATATTTAAATATATTCCTCTAATCGTTATAAAACTACTTTGTTATATTTTCTCGATACAAAAATTAATTCAACATACCTCAGCACATAACTTGAAATTTTCCTCCGTTTGCTGCAGCTTGAAAGTTTGCGTTATTTGGGTTTCGATGAATTATGGGTGCAAAGGTTTTAGAATAATATAAACCTTGTTTTGTTTTATTTTTAATTATGTGAGGATATACCATCTGCATTATTGTTCTCAATGAGTTATCCGTCCTACTAAACATTTTAATCAGGATTATAGGAAATGTTCAATTTGGACCTGCCCGGACCAAACTAGGCATATCTTCCTTACCTAAGTAAAAACTCTGGTTTATAAGATATAAGTGGATTTATAGAAGCATTCTACACGAAAGTATCATTGCTCAGGTCAATTTTAAATAAACCTGGGATAACTACTCTTACTACTGTGTTGAATAAAGCAATACAAAGCTCACTTGAAGCATAAAACCAATGATTAATAATATAAATGCTTTTTAATGATTTAGTTTTATTTATGTTACGGTTTCCGGTTTCAATATTGGTTATTGATATATGAAGAATACTAGAATCATTTGGCTTTGATTTTTATTAATAACATAAACTACAGTACGTAAGAGGTGTGTTTCTTGAGAAAAGCATTTCCTAACTAATTAGACTTGAATTTAAATACATACAGATATAAGAAATATTTACTTTCAGCGGATGATAAATGAATAAATTATTGCCAAAGACGTTAAATGCCTTTCTGAACAACAGTATTCTACCCCTAAACACGTGAAGAATCACATTGTATTGTAATACATTTCTGAAAGAAAATATATATGTTAACTGTAACGTATGTTTCAAGTATTATATTTACAGGACTGGGAAAACGCTAGAATCGGGAAAATGATTAGGTAAAATTACAGACAAGAATAGGTTATATCTATTATCTTAAAAGTTAGATAATCGACATCTTCTAGCTGCTTCACTATCAAATAAACATTGTTGTCATATCGTTGTTTCAATGAACAATAGAAATTCTGTACGTTGAGAAATTCTTAAGACATTAACAAATACAATATCAATCAGCTCTAAAATGCCTTTGTTAAACCGTTCCCAAAGTCTGACATTTTGGGTTACACAGTTTGTGCATTTGTACACCAAATAAATTGCAGAACCTGTATATTTGCTCATCAAATTTAACAAATTAAACACTGCTTGAAAACTAACAAGTTTCGTATCTAGAGTTTCTTGTGTGCTCTGTTTTTGCAATAATACTACAAGTTTTCGAACTCTTCTGAAGTCTAGCTCCACTTAGAAGCAGAATTGCACCTCTGTCTATTTCCTCAGTCACACCAGGCAAATGCCGGGATGACACTTACAACATGGGCCCTGGTCTACATCTTCAGAATTATTTCCCCTTCCAGATCCGGGCCTACGCGTCAGATGTCTAAAGGCCATAAATGAAATTCAAATATAATTCAAACTCACATCCGTAAACGTGACTGGCATTTTTTACGAAAAAGAGCAAAGGTAAAATGTTAGAGAAAAATAACAAGATAACTGCGCCTAGCAACACGTAATTTCTTGCACACAAAATAAAATGTTAGCTCATTTCATATCCTGACTTCTCGAGTAACACATTTTGCCCAACGCCTTTAACGTTATAGGTAAACTCTTGTGTTCAAGAAGCATCTATACAAGACCCGTATTGGCATTGAGAAACGTTTTAAACAGTTACAAAGGTAATTCATGAATATTCTGATTGTGAAACAGTTTTTGCAACAACCATTTTCTACCAACGTCGTTCAGGTACGATGATATTTAGTTGTTTGATATCATGAAACATTCTCAGTACGCAGGGTTAATTTTCAGCACAAGAACAGTGGCTCTATATGTTATAGTTTTAAAGATACGCACTATAATACAACGAGTTCCATAACTTTTAGGACCCAGGGTGAATCGAATTGTAAGAAGAGTAAACTGTAAACGAACGAAAACACCAGAGGTGCAAAAACTGGAGCCAAGTTCTTTAGCCCTAAAAAGGTGTGAAATGGGAGACGGATAAGCCAAGTTCCTTGGTGACAGCATGTAACAGGAACAAAGGAACTTGGCGCGAGCTGGCAACAGCCTTAGGGTTGGTAGCGGTAGACGTAGTGGGTTTAGGATCCCCACCACCCTTATAGCTTGAGGATCATGAACCTTGCAACCTCGCGCCAAATTCCTTTGTTCCTGTTACATGCTGTCACCAAGCAACTCGGCTCATCCGTCTCCCATTTCACACCTTTTTAGGGCTAAAGAACTTGGCTCCACTTTTTGCACCTCTGGTGTTTTTGTTCGGATTTCACAGCTTTTTGTACGTGTATAATATATATACTCCCTCGCTCGGCCTCGTTTAGGTCCTCGCCCCCCGTAGCTGGCTGCGCCCCCAACTTCGAGTTTTTGGGTACTTACGCCCCTTTATAGTAACCACTCTCCAGGACACTGTGCTTCCATGGTGCAGATTTTCTCCCATACCCACCACCCGTGGTAATGAGATATTTATTAAAAAAAAGGGAAGCTTTGCCATATTTTTTGTAACCTACTTGTGATGATACAGCAAATTTGCTTCCTGCTGGCGGCCCTAAAATCCACCACCACCAACCCTAAGGCTCGAACATCATCTGGTGTTTTGCTTGGATTTCACAGCTTTTTATACGTGTATATATATACTGGGTTCACCTCCCTGGGTGTTCTGCCCCAGAATTCCGTGTGCGCCCCAACTTCAAATTTTAGGGCAACGCCCCCTTTAATGTGATCAGACTTTCTGGGGACAGCGCCCCATGCTGTGCAGACCTTTTCCCATATCGCCTTGGGGGCTGCACCCTCAAAGCGGTGGTTTGATCGATTTATTGAAACATTTTCGTGATGGTACACCTTCATACCAAATTTAGTTTCTCTAGCTTCAGTGGTTTGGTATTTGGGCGGCTATGTTAAATTAAAGAAAGCGATTTTTAAAAAGTTTTCTTACATTGCCGTTACCTACTTGTGATGGTACACCTTCATACCAAATTTCGTTTCTATAGCTCGAATGGTGTGGAAAAAGTTTTTGTGCGGCCATTTTGATCCAAGTTAATAACTTTTTCAAAACTGTAAATTATTCCAAAACTACTCTTGTTAATACACCTTTATGCCAAATTTCGTATCCCTAGTTCAAAACGTTCTGGAAAATGGATTATGAAGTCAGCCATTTTGGATTCAAAATGATGTCTTTGCAGATAATTTGTAATCTACTAGTGATGATATACCGTCATAATTCGAAATTTCGTATTTCAATTTTTAACATATTTTTTCTTTCAGAACCTCAAAATCGCTGATTTCGCAATAAACTCTTGTTCCTGTATAGCAATGCTGACGTTTTGTGACACGCGGAACTCGGCTGCATGCACTGCCGTACGTGTTGATACTCCCCTCGATTCGCTCGCGTCACTGTACCAAGAATACCACGGCAGGCCGCGCATCGAACGTGAGGAGTTTGGAGGAACTGCGTCTTTTTATCACAACCAGAATTTGCAGTGCACTGCGCCACATGATGCAGATATTCCCTCATACTCCAGAGGGGGAAACTTCCACGTTCTGCCTGTATAACATGCTCCTGGCAGTGCTAACGTTTGTGACGAGTAAAACTTGGTGGGACACGCAGGTGTATTGGAAGTTGGCGCGAGGAACTAGGCTCATCTATATTCCATTTCACAACTTTTTAAGGTTGAAGGAGTTGACTGGACAGTTCGCACCCCTGGTGCTTTTGCTCGTATTTCGCAGCTTTTTACACTTGTGTAATGTATATACTCGCTTCGCCTCATTGGGGCACTGCCCCCAGAATTCCAAGATGGCCTCGCTGGGGCGCACACCTTTATCGCAATCAGGCTCCAGCTGGAAACTGTACCCTAGTAGGGGAGACGAGAAAAATTTATTCTAACCTACTCGTAATGGTACATTTTCATACCAAATTTCGTTTCTCTAGCTTCAGTCGTTATAAAGTGGGGCTTAGGCGTGCATTTTGGATAAAAGATGGACACATTTTTAACATTTTCTTATATTTTCGTAACATACTAGTGATGATACACTGTCATACCAAATTTCATTTCTCTATCTCGAACGATGTGAAAAATGGTATTTCAGCTGCCATTATGAATCAAGGATGGTGATTTTTTTAAAACGTTGTTATGTTTTCCTAAACTACTCTT
>JAGDQP010013976.1:0-22225 GCA_022664845.1 Lepisma saccharinum
CATTCACCATTGACCGTATCAGCAGTAAGTCTGTATGACTGCATTGGGCATCATGATATATACTAGAGAACTTATTTAGGGATACAAGGGAGATGAAAACATTCTTTACAACGGAAGACTGGGATATTTCATTCTTTCGAAATTTCTTTGTGATAACATTTATTTGAAGATTATTATTGAGTGATTCCTACAATTCTCTAGTCACTTTTTCCATCTGTTGGAAGAAGGAAAACTCCACTAACGTTTCTTAATTTAACGAGCAAAAATACAATGCCTGGAAACTGTCTTAACCCACACAAGGCTCAGAATAACATTCTAAGTATTCAGTAAAAAACTGGTTTCCTTGGAATAAATAGGAAACATTTTATACAGTTTTTTTAAGTTCCCACAAAACCGATTTTTTTATTTATTTCCTTCTTCCAAATATAGATTCAATTTGTTTAATGGAACAAATTTCAAATACTGTAGATAGTCTATATATAAAAAATGTTACACAAAATTAGAAAAAAAAAACCTTCACGTTTCTGATAGTCACAGAAACACAGTATGTAACATAAAACCTGTCTCCAGTTACAAAGAATCTTAAAAGAGAACCTTGGCTGTAGAAAAAGGGTATGCATAAGTATCATTCACAGCACTCCACCACGAAAAAAAAGCAAGAGCGGGAGAAAGAAAGAAAGAAAGAACGAAAGCGCGAGAAAGAGGTAGAGTGAGAGAAATGAGAAAAATGGACCACAAGCAGTGATGAAGAAAATTAATTACATATACTCAGCGTGTGTGAGGTAAGCTGTATCACGAGCGGTGTGATCCAACAAAAAATTTATCAAGATGTTTTAGTAGTATTACAGTAATAAATTTACCATTTACCTAGAGACTATATAAAGTATCGTTTTCCTATTTTTTTGTTGGTGGGGGATTACTCTTTAATTCTGTTATATATTTTGTAGATATGTAAGTACGGGAGTTCCAATAATTGCACACACTTATCAAATAACAAGTACTTGTAGAACGATACCTAAAAACGAGGATGACACGCAAATGTGGTTTACTTTACGTAAAGGTTTCATATTTTTCGATTCTTGCAACAGCAAAAAAAAGAACACTTTTCTCATTAGTTAGAAAAAGTGAAAGCGTAGTATTAGAAAAAAAATGGTCTTTATTATGGACAAAAGAGTATAACTTTGATCTGAGATGGACTAAATTGTAATTTGAGTCACTATAAATTTACAGGAGATTAAATTACAAAACAACTATGTAATAGGTTTGATCACATCTGAGGCCAGCAACTGAATATTCAGCCATTAAGACAATAGTACATATAGGGTGTATCAAAAGTTACAATGGCAGGAAATAGGAAGAGCTGTATCACGGAAAAACTTCAGATTTGCGTTCTGAGGCGTTCATTTATGAGGTCGTTCTTGATCTTGAAGACTACAACTTTCCTTTCTAGTAATTTTGCACTACATGAGCTCATACTATAGTACACATTACCGTCTAAACGAAAGCAGAGAAAGAGAAAAGAAACACGTGAGATTTGGGTTTAGCTTCTATGATATCAATTTGTTGCTTTCAGTTTATATACATTTAACATTTCATTGGTAACCATGCTTTAATAAAAGTGTGAATCATTTCAGAATGGCTTGTCTAATTTCAACTACGCTTGGCGTGTTGATACGGTGAACGAATACTCTTAACTAGATTTTCCACCTAATTCCCTTTCCCATCGTAACGAGATCCGTGTGCTGAAAGTTAAATTCGAGCATCATGTGAGAACAACTTGACTTATTCCAACTAAAACAATGCTAGTTTGATACAATGAACAACCTTCCATGTTTTAGCCCTTATGATGAGGATATGAATGTATCCTTAAAAGTGCTGACCTACTATTGAATTATTCAGATTGACTAATACTAGAATAATATTAAAATGATTGAATGATATTAGAATGATAAACTTCCGTTTTCATGGCAACGACCATCAATTATTAAACATATATGTGAATGGTGTTCGGAAGGGTTAAACTGATCCCAACCAGACTTGGTGTAGTGATTTACAGGGCACCTATTAGCGATTAAACCTTTACCAATTGTCATGACATTTACTATTTTCATGTAACGATTCTTAAATATTGATAAGATCACATCACTTCAGAACATTGATGATCTTTTGATTTTTGGTCGTATTAAAATGTTAAATTAATTGCTGTTACATTCAAATCGGAAATCGGTTAACCTGAGCTGGTTTCCTTATTTTTCAGTTAGTTATAAATCCTTGGATGGTAGCTTGAATAAAGACCAGGGTCTCTCTCTTTTCTTCTTCACTGTTCTACACTGTAAGAGAATTAGTAAGACAAGTTATATTAACTTACTAAAAGCTCCATAAATTTTGAGTTTCAGTGTAGGTCGGTCCGGGTCTAGTTTCAATGTACTATTCACGATAATTTCATGGTGTGACTGAGGAAGAACTCTGGGAAAATCTCAGACAGAATAGGTAGCCACTTCTTTCTTTGTTGCTATTCTAATACCCTTAGAACTAAGTTAAAAGCTTACACAAGTATCCATGCCCAGAACAGGATTTGAACCCACACCCTTGGAGATGCTGGCCTAACTCGTTAGAGCACAAAACTACCTTGACCAGCAACCAAATTACGCTGTGAGCTACGACCGACCGCTCGGTCTTTCATGTTTCGTTTCGTGTTGAAAACATCCTACAATGTACCGCAACCCACCGTAATCTGTGGGCACGTTGGTTGCATATGTTCTAGGCAAACTTTCATCCTCAAGGAATCAAGAACTCTACCGGTTTGCTCAATAAAACTTTTTTCTGCGTCAAGCCATTTAATGGATGTATAATTTCTACATGCGGATTCGAAACTTTTCATCCATTTTCCTGTATCACGTATAGTTGCTTCTTTCGCCACAGATATTTAACCTTTAAACGCCGAGCAGTGCTTTGGCAAAAATCGTATACATTTACTTTCGCACTTCTGGTACCGGTCCTAATTGAATCGGCAGTTGGAAGAAGGCAGTAAACGCCAAAAATTTGAAAACCTGATTTATGCCGGATTTGGTATCTGAAAGGGATCGCGCATCTATACAATGGAGAAAGAAAGCAAAAAAAAACATTAGTAAAGCCTTGAAAATCAGATGCAAAGTAGGCGTAGGAGCTACTTTCTTTACTGCTACTTCGGCCAAATTGATGTCACTGCTACAACCGATGGAAAATAGCAGGTACTGGCTTAAATGTTATTCTTCTTCGAAGCTTGCTACGGGTAAGTTGCAATGTTTCCTTTTTCTAAATAAAACAAAACTGCTGCCGGAACGAAAGGGCAGAGGATTGTCTGCGGAGACGACAATCATGACGTATGAACACTACGTAATTAGTGGCGCCTGTTAAGCGTATACAGCAGTGCTCTAAAGTGCTCCCGAAAAGCACTAGTCGTTAGTTGGGGCTCCGTGGCCGTGAGGCATTGGACTGACGTTTCAGTGGCTCGTTCATCTAAAGTTTTCTTTTTTTTATGAGCAATGCCGTTTTCCATTCAGCTTGTGCGATTAGACTTTTTCTTCCTTTTATGTGATGAAAACAATACGCACTTTAAACATTTCATAAAATTCACAGACAAGATTAGACGCAGTCAGGTTAGGTAATTTTTCTTCTTAATACGGCATGTTTTCATTGCGTAAAACTGTCGCGACATATTAAACTGTCAAGACATTATTCTTACGGAATTATTCACTCCACGAAGAAATTGGTCGATTTTTCTATGCTTCCGTCTCACGGAGACGATTTTCTTTTTATCAGTTGGAAGAAGGAAATAAATCCACCAACTATTTTTTTTAATTCTACAAGAAAAAAATACAATACGTGGAAACTGTTTGAGCAGTACAGAAGGATCAGAATACCGTTCTGAATATTCAGTAAAAATATAGTTTCCTTTCAATAAACAATAAAAATGTTATACAGTTTTTTTGTTAATTTCCCACAAAACAGATTGTTAGATTTATTTCCTTCTTCCAACTACCGATTAGGTTAGAATTGTATACCTGTATCATTCATATTCATGTTTTCTAGTTTAGTTTACTTTAAAGGGTTTTCGTCTGAATAAAAACATTAATGTATTATGTTCTTGCTCAGTGTAATAAACACGGAGTAGCCTACCGTGTTTTAATTAAAGTTGCTCATTATAGGACTATGTGTTTAATCACATTATATTATTATTAATATTATTGAACCGCATTTTTTAATTAACCAAATAATCATTATCTTATTATTATTATTATTATTAAATGACGAAGGGACGGAAAGAGCAATTTGTCATATTGTGAAGGTGGGAAGGCAAGGGAGAGCAGAGGGGACGGCGACGCACAGTGGTGGGGAAGAGACATTTTTGTGCAAAAGCATCCAAATGGTTCAAATCGCTGATATTTCATGCGAAATCCTGTTTTTTGAGCTGCAGAATTCAATGAAATTATTTGAATTATTAATAATTTGAAACCATTAAGCGTTTTTTTGAAATTATGACGTTTTCAATTAAGTTTGCGTGATATTTGCATTATTTACTAATAGAAATCTGCCTTTTTATTCATCATTAAAAACTTAAATATCATAACCAGTAAGAGTTTGGCCTTTTCTCTTTTTATTATAAAAATGAATAAGTAGGTGGGATTCAAATATAAAAGATTTTAATAGAAAATAGAACTAATTCCCAAAAAAATGTTTAAATTTAAAAACAAAACAAAACTTATTGAACAATAAACGTTATGTGAAATTATTCCTTTATGTGTCTAAATAATGTAGTAACCTCACTTATATCAGAGATAATAAACTAATTATATAAGTTGGTTGCTAAGAGAAGTTTCTTGTAAGCGTTATTAAAATCTATCTACATAAATATAAAATCTCTAATTTCTGTCTATCTGTCCATAACGGAGCTTTTAAGACAATGAGGAGCATTCAATGTTTAAACCACGTTAAAATGTTTAGCTTATTATCCTTTCTGTAGTAACCAGACTCATTTTTTTTTACAATGTACGCATTATGTAAAAACGGTTGAACTAAATCGCTCTGAACTTGGTGCGATGAATGAAGGTATGAATGAATCCGTAAAAGTTTCCAAACTACTATTGAATGATTCATATTAGAATGATACTATGATGATTGAATGACACTAGAATAATAAACTGTTGCCATGGAAACGAGACCAGTTATTAAACATATGGCGTTGGGAAGGATTAAACCGATCCCAAACAGACTTCGTATAGTGATATAGAGAACAACTATTAACGTTTTAACCTCTACTAAGTGTCATGCTAATTATCATATCCATGTTATGATGCTCAAATATTGGTAAAATATTTTTTTACATCACTAGGGAACGTTGATGATCCTTAAATGTTTGCCGTATTAAAACATTAAACGAATTACAGTTAGGTTCAAACCAGAAACCGGTCACCATGGGCTGTTTTACTTCTCTCTTAGTTAGTCATATATCCTTGGATAGTAGCTTGAATAAAGTCCAGGGAAATCCTCTTCTTCGTCACAGTACGACAATGTAAAAGAACTAAATAATACAAGTTAAAGTATTAAGTTACTAAAATTCCATATATGTTGAGTTTCAGTGTAGTTTACACTCCATTCTTTCATGTCGTAAGTAAATACCAGTACCTAAGAATTTAAGAATGCAAGTACCTTTAGGGAACTTTGGCTCAGACCGGAATAGAGTAGGGAAGAAGCTGTTTGAAGTCGTCCAGGACCTAGTTTAAAGCTACTATTCCCGGCATTTGACTGGACTACCTGAGAAATAACTCTGGGAAAACTTCAGAAAGAACGGGAAGCCTCTGTGATCATTCCCAGAACCTTCCAATTCCTAAAACAACGCTCTGTAAACTTTTTTTGAAATATGTTCTGTTGATCAACTGTTCCTTGTTTCTCTGTTGTAACTGTGATTCCCTGAGAACTAAGTTAAAAGTACATATACAAATATTTATGGCCAGAGCGGGATTTCAACCCACAAACGTTGACCTAATTCGTCAAATAACAGGACCACCTCGGTCAGCAATCAATTGAGGTACTGCCACTCGGTCTTTGTTAGAATTTGCATCTCGTGTTGAAAACATCCTAAAGTATAACGCAACCAACCGTGATCTGTGGGTATGTTGGCTGCATACGTACCAGGCAAACCTTCATTTTTAGGTAATGAATAACAACACAGTACTACATTTGAACAGACATTGAAAGCAGTTTTTATCCAAATAAATCTAAGGAAGTTAAATTTTGCTTCTAGCATTAGAAATGACCTTAGATTTGGTCAATCACGTAGCATTTTTTTAGGAATTTGCATGTGTTCTTGTAAATGAAGAAATCAAAAACTTTATTACTTATTTTTTTTGAAATCCTAATAATTATGTGTGAAAACAGCCGGTCTTAAACTATATTTGTTCTGATTTCAAAAATATCTAGAGTATTTATATTACCTAAGATATTTGAAACAGTGAAGTTTAATTTTTGAAAATTCAGAGAATTGATTACATTTTATTTCGTGTTCTTTTTTATTTGTTGTACACGTGGTGAATAAATAGGACACCCTGAAATTAAATTATCCTATAACTTTTATAAGTAATGAATCAAGAAATGTAGCAGAACAGGACTTTACACAGATTCTCATATGTGTATCAAATAAAACTGTCTACTAAGTAGGGTAACATTTCTGCTCGTGCATTTTCCGCAAATGAACTTCTTTTGTCTTACCTTTCTCTCGAACACGGCGCACATTTTATCTACTCTAGTGTATATTCACAATGCCTTTTATATCTTGGTGAAAAGTGTCATCCCGTTCTTTGCTGATGTAACCGAAATCAGTTTAGAAAACTCAATAAGCGCTGGCAAAATCTTTGCTCATCTTGTAACCCAAACACTTGAGTATATCCAATATGTTTTCCCCCATTGTTTTAGCTAAGAACTTTTCTGACTTATAGAAAATATTAAACAACAGACCTCAAATACGTACAATTTCTTTGTTAATTTAGGTTCACGGTGTTTTAAATGAATAATCTTTCATGTGTTTGTGGATTGGGAAACCACGAAACTACCATCTCGTCAATTTTTAAATTTCATCAATTACCGAAAATATTTCTGAGTCATAATTGTAAATTTCAAGCGTGCCACAGATTGTATAGAAATTTTAGCCGGATGTAACAAAATTTAATTTCTAAAATATTTACAGGCTTTAACAATTTGCTGTTGAGTAAACCACATGTGAATTTTAATGATTTTCTTTTTCTATTTGCTTTGAGACACAAAACAAATCTTGAATAAATCTACCAATTGGAGGTGTTTACAACCTGGTCTTAAAACCGGCATTTCAGTAACTGTTTTCTTTCTGTGGAATAAATTAGATGGAATTTATTTTGCACTTTCTTTAGTTATTTCAAACTCTTGCAAAATGCATACGTAATTTACATTTTGTTATTTTACATGTAAGATGCAAAGGATATTCAAAATATTTAGTATAGCTAACTTATCAGATTTTAAAAACCATTTCAGGTTTAGAACACAACTCGAGTAGAGAGATGTTATCACAGCAAAGTCTCCTGGGAAACATTAACTTCAGGAAAATCCGTACAGGCAAGAATCTCTTGCTTCGTAAACATCTCCCTGGTTGCACCAGCAGGAAGTTGTGGTTGCTGGAAGGTTTTTTAATCATTCTTTTCTCCTCGATAATTTCACAAAAGAATCTGCGCGTCTTTCTGAGCAGTTTAATGTTTACAACTAGCATCTATAATTCAATGAGATGACATGAATCCCTTCAAAGGAAATTACGTGCTCCATGCCTTGCTCAGACTTTACATTTCCGAGTTCTCCTCCAACCTTTTCACCAGAAGGAATATGCCTTTTACCTCATCCGTTTTGCGCGACGTTTTCCTAGTGTAACAATACTAGGCATGAGATTAGTTTTCAGTATAGGTGCAAGTAATACCTAAATGAGAAAATTCTTTACATCAAACATTGATGTTAATTTTATCTTCAAACTATATCTATCCGTCATTTATCCTCATTCTCACGATTCAATTCTACTCTGACCCTTACGTTTTCACTTCCCCTCAAAAACACCTTAACGCTGCAACTCTGATCCCAGTTGCCATCTAGTGATATGACAGGAAATAGAACACTATACTAGACAATAAACTAAGAACTAATCTATTACCTTCCACAGTTTTGCAAGTTATGGCATTAGCTTCCAACGCAAATGCTCTAGGCGTGAACCTGTATCTTTGTTCCCTATGATAATCCTTCTATCAAGTAAATGGTCATAGATTAACGACAAATCTGACATTCAATATAGGTTTAACTAATTAAATTACTCTCCTTTGCTTGGTAGAAGAACGTAAGTCAAACAATATTGTTTCGAGGGACAAGCAAAACAACGATATCTATTTGAAGTATATTATCCCTAGCAACATAGAATGTCGGGCCCATATCGGCCCAATAGTGGACCACTAACGGCTAATATCGATCATGGTTGGCCCAATATCCTGTGCTACGAAGGATAGGTCATTAAGAACGCAAAACTAAACCAATCCATACAATCACACTCATAGAAATAAACCGTAAATAAAAACCAACATGTACTACACTTAGATTTGTTGCAAATTGCCGATAAAAATTTATAAGACTAAACGTTGCACAATTTGCAAAGCTAAAATTAATATACATAATACCTATGTCACATATCAGGCACAACAGATGGAAATATCTCTTTACATCTCTATCCTATATTGGTTCCGTTTTGCTGTATTATGTAGCGTATTGGACTTTAAAACAATTGTAGCCGTCGGTCATTTTTAATGAATCTGAGAGTACATTAGAATACATACCTTTTGGCGCATTTTCATGAAAGTTATCTCATTTCGAACAATAATACCACGTATATTTAATGTTATGATTTTGCACACTAAATACATTGTTTTCCATTCTTCTTGGTTTCGTACTTACAATACTTTTGCGTTGATAGACACGTAATAAAGGTTTAAACGAAAATAATGTATATCAGAGTCACATATCACAAATTGCAAATGCAATAACTACAAACAGAGGAAAACAGAAAGGGGAAGTACCAGTGTAATTTGTAACGGCTCATTAAAAAGAGAGAGAGAGAGAGTCAGAGAGAAATAAGCATCCAGACTAATACAATCAAAACAAAGCAAGGCTTCAGTCAATTGTTTTAATAACTAATCCAATGAAGAGCATTGATAGGGTTAATTAATTAACTTTATTCCAGAGTATTTATTTCTTTTTTATGCTTTTGTTTTCTCCGGTTAGGATTCTGCAGTTCTTGTAGGAAACAACAGCCACAGTATGATTACGTTGGTCTTAACTAAAATGAAAAATATGTTTGTGTCTCTTTATAATGTATTTTAATCAATTACTTTCTTTTATTTTTTGTAGCGCAGAAATACAAGTAAAATTTTAACATAAGTACACATATAGTGCACAGTGGATCAGAAATTAAAATTAGCGGGGGGAAATCATTTTGGGGACATCAATGATGCTCAATTATTTTATGCCACGCAATAGACAAGCAACAGATCTTCCCTTTTTCGCACATAGAAGGCCAGTATATATCAAACGTATGACGTAGTAGCCCATTGAAAGTTACTGATAAACGTGCCCTGCAAATACAGCAAAGCAGTTTTGTGGCGAGTGAGAAAATCGAAGGCTTTGTGATAGCGGTGTATGTGAAGAGGAAGAATGTTTCCACATGTGAAATGTACTTTCGGATATGTACTTTCTAGTGTGTGTTAATGAGCCAAGAATAATTCTGGTAAGGTAAACGCACCAGTAATGGACAGTGTACCAGTAATGGACACCTGCAGAGAAAATGTGTAAAATAAGATTTTCTTAAGGGCGGGAATTGTTTCATCTACGTGCTAAAATTTAACATAGTATGTTCTGATGCTACTGAATATAGTTCGCTCGTCATTGGTTTCATCTAATATTTCTGACATGATGTTGAAGTTAGTTCCGTGGTCCTTTTCCATGCATTCTGTTAAGCAAGAGATTAAGATAAGACCTTTCGTTTAATATTCATGAAATTATAATAACGAATAATTTTGTTGTTCTGCACTATTAGAGATTACGAAATGTCTTTATTTCAAGCATATAAATAGCAAACCTACTATAACTTAGGTCTGTTGTGCAAAGCATTACCGGTCCATTACCGGTACTGCAAAGTCAGCTTTTGTCCAGTTTTGGACACTCGCTATTCAGTGGTGGGTTGAAATCAAAATTCTTGATTTAATGAACTGTTATTAACGTTCTAAGTGAGCTTATAAGGACGAGACCTACAAATTTCATAACGTGGGCTTCGAACCACTCCGTTCAATAGCCCTCAGCGGAAATTGAACGCATGACCACGTGCACACGAAGCGAGGGCCTTAACTCTCCTCCACTCCGAAGGTGAAATCATAATTCTGTTCGTTGTTTTATTTAAACTTGGGAATGATGATTCACTCTTCATGATCATATTGTCAGGAGATTTTTGGTCCCATTATTTCCAATGATGGAGGTGGGGATTCCCATTAATGAAATTATTTGTTTCAGTATGGGACATTATTCATTATAACTTAGAATTTGTGTTTTTATGGCCACAAGGAATATATGGCTCAGGCCGGGATAAGGTATGAGAAAGGAATCGGCAAGAAGTCGGACAGGTGTAAGTTGAAGGTGTCATCAGGGCATTTGCCTGGTACAACTGAGGAAAAACTTATTAAAACCTCAGTAAGGATGGTCAGCCCAGGACCTTCGGAATGATCACGGAGTGGAATTCCTTGAAACAGTCATATAATCGAAGAACAGTATTAAACATATAATCTTGTTTAGTACTCATATTAGAAATATCAACAATGATTATTTAAATCATTTTGAATTATGCAGTATATTCATTGCTGAGTGTCTATTACTGAACATCATGTTTTTTTTCGTGTCTATCACTGGTGCAAAAACAATGTTAGGCAAAAACCGTTCAATTAATGTGCTGAATCATTTCTGGTTACTTCTGATCCAGTCGTAAGTTATATTTCCAAAAGGTCGATGATAAAAAGAATTCACTTCCCGAAGAGGTGAAACATTTACTAAAATAACCAGAAATCCAGCTACAGTTGCGGGGTTTTAATAAAACTGAAGACGACAACAGCAACTACGACAATGATCGTGATGACGAGTATGCTGCTGCTACTGATTTTGTGATTTTAGTGAGCCAAGACAAAGATCATTGTTGTCTACAATAATGAAATTAACCAGTTTACGCGTGTGAAGTTTCTTAGTTTAGCTATATGAATTTTGTCCTGCTAGTTTTGATTTCTGGCCCACTATGTAGTGCCCACAAATATAAATATAAGTACGAAAGTACGAACATATATATATACGACGGTTACCGCGAAAGTCATGGCAACTATTTTTTTTTTTTTTACGAAAATGGTAACGAATAAAAAAATCTGAAATATGCAAATGAAAGGTTAGTCCATATGTAAACGTTACATGTAGGGAGTTAGATGAACACACATATCACCATCAGGATGTAGCATGAGAAAAATGACGAAAAAAACAATTATCGTTTCATACGTATTTTACTTCAAATTACAAACTACGCGTCACGTTACGGTGTCATTATGATCCTGCCATCTTGTGGATTCTTTCGGAGACTAAGATGCCACGGGTATGTGTTTCTGCCCTTTACTCATAATTGCAATATGCGTAGTTTGTTCCCATCTTTTCCAATAGATGGAAATTCAAGATTACGTTCCCATCAAAAAGAACTACCATAGATACCATACTTTTTGGGCGGAAATTTCTAATTTTTATCTGATAAAAATCCACTCGAAAAGACTGATCCCTCTTTCCGCTCTCACAAGATAAAATATTCAGTTCAAATCGAGCGGATTTCCACCCTTTGAATTTACTGTGTATACCCTTGGGTATTTTAAAAAATTTGCGGTAGTATTCTTTCATCTCTTTGTCTTAGGTAGCCATCGAACGTAATTCAAGTGTCCCATTGCACTATTCGTATGGCGTACAAAAAGGACCAATTTATTTCCTTATTTATAAATGTATTAACTATCATCTAGATTTTGCCGGTATGGTAGAAGTCCGGATCGAGGACACCATGGCATAACTACTATTCCGGGACCAAGAATGTGGAAAGTAACAGTCAGTGTCTTACTTTAGGGATCACCTGTGTATTCGCGTGGTAAAAGGCTAATAAGAAATTGCAAATTTTAATCAGGATGGATAAATCGAACCTGCTTGCTACTCATACCATTCAGAACGCCGCGACAGTAACCACTGGTATAGAAAAGTTACGTCTCAGATAATCAAATTAAAACCTTTCATGCAGTGACTATCCCTAAGAATTAATCCCAGAATATACAATTACACTCTCATGTGCCCCTTGAATCGTGAGACAAACTTCGAGAGGTTCATAACTATTCCAGAGCTTACACAGGTCACCGGGTCATTCGGGTCAAGTTTTGGACTGGGCCGACGGGTCTACGCTTTGGAACAGGCCTGACCCGTAGGACAAAAGATAACTTTTAATTATCTCTTTGCATTTGAACATTATTTCTTTCAGGGGTGACCAGGATCGGAGAGCACAAAAAATACAACGCCGAAATAACCAGTTAATCATGTTTTCCAGACCAGGTAAATTGGGTCCCCTGGTGATTTGGATCAAGTTTCGGACCAGCTCGCCAGATCACCTGTGTTTGGGTCAGATCGGGTCACCGGTTTCAGCTCTGGACTATACACATCAAAATCAGAAAAAAACATCCTTTGAAGAGATTTCGGAGCATGTGTAGTTTAAGGCTACACCACTAAATTTGGAAGAATGAAACTCCACGCACAATTGAAAGCAATATTTAATGCTTCAGGAATGGATGATCATGGTGGCTCAATGGTTGAGCGCTCACGTCTTGCACTCGGGTCGTCGGTTCGATCTCTGGTTGTGTCATTTGGGCATTGTGGTTGACAAACAACGTGTTTGTGGGTTTTCTCGGGCTTCTCCTGTTTTCTCGCACTTTCTTCATTCCACCAACCATTCCATCATCATCCATCCGGCTTGAGCCACAGTTGCCTAAAGACCTTATAAATTCAATTCAAATTCAAAATTCTAATAGTGGAAAGAGAGACCACTCTTTTAGAGCGTTCCGTTCAAGAAAGGTGGGATCTACGGTAGCTTTTCTCAATCAAAATGTATGTAATCCATACTCATATGAAATTTTCATCTTTTAACATGAAAACGACGTAATAAAACGTTGATGAAAAAGGAAAAGCATGCATTTATTCAGAAATAGTAAGAAAGCAAAGTAATATTCTTGTGAGTGAAAAAGATAAAATACTTAACCTCCATGGTAATTGAACCTGCTTCCTTCTGACCACCAATCAAACTCTTTGTTCCCTAGGCTAGCCAGATAACTGCGAGATAGCGCCTTCGAAGTAATCTTTCAAATATTTCTTTTATATATATTACTCTTGATGTCTTCTGATATATTGTTGTGATTGAGAAAAGTTATCAGGTGTTCTGTTGTCATTTTAACTAAACGTAATTCAGTAAATTAATTTCACAGTAGAGTATTGTGAAATTATCTTGTGATATTGTCTTTCGATAACTTTCGCGGTAACAAATGCGGAAAAGAAACTTGAGTAGTACCCATAATGCATTTTGAACAACTTTTAAAAAAATAAGAAACCGGTTTTACAAATTTGAAATATAAACTACATCCGTAAATAATCGGAATCCCATATCAAAAGATCACGTGATCTATCCAAAGTGAGAGCATTTCGTTGAAAACCAATCTTTTTGATTGAAATTCAATAATTTTCGATGTATATTACAAACAATATTTTATATTTGTTTCCCTTGTCAGCTTTTCAATTTGGATCTCGAATCTTGAACTTCAAAATGTGAATGATAATATAGATGAATAGTCTTCACAAGGACAGATTTGTAACTGTAATGTTCTCGTGCATCATTTGGTGCTTGGTCATTGGCTTCCATCGGTTGAGATCAGTCGTAACAGGATTTACAGTTTCAAATAGATTCCGAGCGCATTGTATCTCTACCGGGGGATAGAATGCCGAGAACATGACGTAGCATATGTAACTATTTAAAGTAAACGCACAGGTAATGGTCATTTGAAGAGAAACATTGTAAAATAAGCTTTTGTTAAGAGCGGAAATCATTTCGCTTATGTGGGAAAATTTAATTTAGTATGTTCTGATGTCGCTGAATATTATTCGCTCCTCATTGGTTTTATCTTATTTTTTGATATGATATTGAAGCTATGTTCCATGTCGTACCTACTCTCCTTGCATTCTGTTATCATGATAAGAGCTTTCGTTTGTTGTTTATGGAATTGCCATAACGAATACTTTCGTTCTCCACTATTATGTATTACGAAATGTGGATTCTTTTCACGCATATACAAGGTCACACCAACTATAAGTTACATCTGTTACGCAAAGCTGGGTTGTCCATTATCGGTACGGCATAGTCAGTTTTTGTCCAGTTTTGAACACTTACTATCCATTCCTGGTTGTAAATCAAAACCCTTGATTGATTGAGTTGTTATCAACGTCTTAAGAAAGATGGCGAGTTTCTAAGGACGAGGCACAGATTTCGGTAAAGTGGGCTCTGAACCATTCCGTTTAATAGCCCTAAATGGAAAATGAACCCATGACTACACGCACGAACCTCTCGACCACCCCGAGGGCGAAATCATGATTCTGTTAGTTGTTTTATTTCGACTTGGGAATGCATTATTTACCCTTTATCACCATACGTTTGTCAGGAAATTATTTGGTCCCATTTTTCTCCTATGATGGATTCGGAGATGTCCAATGATCAATGAAATTATTTATTTTAATATTGTACACTATTCAACTTAGAATTTTCATTTTTATGACCACAAGGAATCTATGGCTCAGGCCTGGATAGGTTAGGTGACAGAAAGCGGGAAGCAGTCCGACAGGTCTAAGTTGAAGGTGACATCAGGATATTTTCCTGGGGTATGACTGAGGAAAACATCGTTTTTAACATCAGTAAGGATATTCGACCGCTGGTTTCGAACTCAGGACTTGAAGAATAATCACTCAGTGGAATTCAATGCAACAAGCAGATAATCGAAGAACGACATTAAACATATAATCCTGTTTAGTACTCATATTAGAAACATCAGCAATGTATATTTAAATAATTTTGTGCTAAACAGAATGTCCATTACCGGAACATCCAGTTTTTTCCGTGTCCATCACTGGTACAAATACAGTGTCAGACACAAAATAAGTTACTCTCAAATGATGTATGTTAGTGAAAGTAATTGGTGGAAAAATAACTTCAAGAAAGCATGGGGAACGTGTAACATTCTCATTGCATCAATAAATTTGAATTGTATTTTGAGCTAAAATTTGAAACCCTGAATTGCAAAACATACTAAGTCCATTCGGAGTACTTTTTTTTTAGGAGGAACAAAAAACAGTCCAAAATCTTGGTATGTTATTCTATTCAGAGGAAATTATTTTGTATTAAAAAGGTTTTTGAGTTGGAGTTAAGATGTAATATCTATGCAAGTAGATAGCCCTTGTGAACATAGATACCGACGAACAGAAAAAATGAAAATCCGAAGAAAGTGGACTTGGGATGTTTTCCAATTCAGGTCTTCAATTGTAGCAGTGAAAAGTATCCTAAAAGTGTCTATTACTGGTACATGTACCTTATATAACAAAGCCGCAAGGAGAAAAATAAAAGTCTATTTCTATGGTCGAGTATTTTAACGGTTTTAAAATTTTCTACCGTTTTTTTAAAAGAAAAGCTTTTTGTAAACCAACTTTTATAGCTCTTACCAACATCTTGTTTCTTTCTTCCATTTGTGACTGAAATCGTTAAAAATAGAGGCAGAAGTAAAAGATTTATCTAAAACCATCTTCTAACTTTTCTCTTTTTGTTTATTGTCTTTACCTTCTTCTTTGAGCTTTCCTTTCATATTGTTTTTCTTATTTATTGTCTCTTTATCTTTGTGAAATACGTTGCATCTTGTTCAATGTCTTAAGAAGGATGCTTCAACAAAAAAGAAAACAGATTGCTATCCTTTGTTTTTCCTTTTTTTTGGTTCGTTCTTTGTGTAAGGTATTCTGACATTTTAGACTTCAGGTTCCATCGAGGAAAATTTTGAGACTGTGTGGGTGACCTCCACGTCTTTTGTGGTTGGTTTCAGACTCTTATTGTTTTCTTATCTAATTTCGCTCTTCAAAGCAAGTTTATCGTACTTGCGGTAGATGCATATCGTACTGTATATGCGTAGTTGCATATTTTTATCTTAGATATTCTTATTATTTTATTTGGGTAACATTCTCGTCTGTGTATTGCTGTTTTTAGAAAATAAATATTTAAATTTGTACTATTCGTCTTCCTCATGTAAATAATGTTGGAAACAGTGCTTCTTTTCATATTTGAAACCAGTTACGTCATTTGTCAGTCATTTGTAATTCAGTCATTTACTTCCCCCTGTTTCAATTTATTATTTTAAATCATTTTCTTAATTTCTCTATCATTCTTCTTTCTCTTCCATTACCTACCTTAAAACGTTTTGTTTTTCATTTTACGTGTGACATAATTTTCGAATATTTTCTTCAAATGTGCAAGCAGATATACTCAGGCACCGTGCTTCAGAAGTTACGATCATTAAATTCGGAAACGCACTGGGGAGCAGGGGGCCATAGCTTCGATTCTAGTCCACGCCCGGCCATCCTGACTGAGGTTTTACACAATCTCCCTTAGTTCTACCCAGACGCATGCTAAAATGGTGCCTAGAATAGGATGCTCTAGCTAGCTATCCAGAGGATTGCTGGCTGAGGGACGTTATCTATTCATCTTTAGTCGCAAATGGCAGATCAACGATTAGAAGTTATATTAAACTGAAAATTTTCTAAAAATTTACAAATATTGTACTTCATATTAGATATCCTGTATTTTTAGACATAATCGATTTTAAATTAAAACTTGCCGAAAACCTCGCATTGCAGGTAAAAACGTACTCAAACTGAATCTGTGAGTATAACACTATACGCTTCTTCACTTACATGCCTTAGCGGAACAGAAATATTTTATGACTATATTTCTTTCTTAGTTCTTTTTCTAAAATAAGGTTCTTTTATAAAGGTACACATTATGTCCATCTGGCACGACCAATAACACTGTAGTTTGTAATCTCTAATCCTGCTGCCAAACATCATTTCTAATACCTGGAAAGATGAGACGTTTATGGCGAAATGAACGAGAAAAAATCTGATCCGTTGCTCACTTTAATACTAAAAGTGAACGAAAGAATATCCTGCAATGCAGGCCATACTGCAACGCGTATTCTTCCTTCGTTTCTAAGATGGAAAAGACCAATCAAACGCCAAACCGCTACTCCCTTCCTTAGTACCTCGTTACCGCAGCATCCCTTCTAAAAGGACGGTGGCCATAAAAGAGGGGAACGCAGAGGGAGAACAAATGAAGAAAACCTTTGATGGAAGCCAAACCGTCCTGTAATTCCTCTCTCTCTCTCTCACACACACACACACACACAAAGACTATTCTTTGATGTTTGTGCGGAAAGAGATATCCCCCAATATCCATTCAGGAAATCAGTACGGTAATTAAATCCTACTTATGTCACCTAATAATGAATTTGGAGAAAACGGTACATCGCCTACCTACCTACCTAGGACGGAGCACTAAACTGAGAAGTTAGAAAATTAGGATGTTTGCCAAAAAGTTAATGGAAACTTACTTTCGAATCAAATTAACCCATGAGAAAAATAATTTAACTTTTCCAATTTTATATATAACATATTAATCACAAATGAAGTGTCATTTCAGTTACAACTATCAGATTGAGTCGTTCATGCTTTTGAAAACGTAGAAGGGAAGTTTTATTTAGCTTAAGTGTAGTTGATGCGAGTGACAATATACGTAGTCAGCGTCATGAAATTAAATTACATAGCAACTAGTAATTTTTGAGAAAGTATTAATGTTATTCGCCCTACTAGTTAATGTACTATTCAGGTGTAATGGGGAGACAATAAACCCTCATTAGTGATATCCAAGACATGAAGTAAATAAATAAATTAGCCCTGCTGTTTTTGAATTCTCAAAAGAGCTGATTCATTGGCTCGTAACAGTATTTTGTGTGCTTGAGACAAGCATAATCTCCATCTTATTACGTAGTTTTAACTATTGAAAGAACGACATACAGTTTTTAATTACTTTTGATTTATCCAAAGTGTTGTGGCTCGTACATTCGCACGATTAGTTATAAATAAACAAATAATACTTCAGTATTTTGTACACTTTTATTATTCTATTCACAAAATGAATTATGTTTACCTTTCGGAAGTCTTTGCAGCTGTGGAAAAAGATCCGATCCGAAAGAACATACGAATAATTAAAACCAAGTAAAAGAAACACAAACGCAAAAATATCCTTTTGCAGAAAAGTTGTCTATTTTTTCTGTACGTATTATTGTATACAGTAATTTGAGTACGTACTCTCACTATCGTTTGTCTACGCGGTACAATCGGAGCATGTCTGTTCAAGTATTTCTATGACAGGTTTTGACATTTCTTTAATGGAAAACAATATTATTTGTCCTGTATATCCTTGTATTTTTCTTTATTAACCTACAGAAATATTGTGCTACTCAAAAATCAACACCCCTTTGGAAATCTGAAGTAAAACGGAAGCGCGAGATAACAGTGAAGATATCTTACCGCAAGGGAATTTATAAAATAATTTTCATCGAATAAAATTTATTCTAACCAAGTGAAACCTTCTCGAAGTGATTTTCTGTTTCAATCGTCCCTATTGAATCGATACTTGTGAGTGCTATCAATAATCATTCCCAATCAGTGGTTTAAATATACTGTCGTATCGGCACTTCTTCAAGAATACCTATCTGTCTTTCAGGTAGCAATTTCTTCCTATCAGAAATGTCTGTATTTATGGACACCTACACTCGTCATATTTACAGTACCTTTGCTACCGATAGTGACTCTGTTCTAACAGTTAGATCTTATTCAAGATGTGTTCACATAATTTGCTGTTATCCAGAGTTCGCGGGAATAATAGTTTGTTTGACTCACGATCCACCCTTGACTCTGTTGAGCGAGTAAAATTCAATTTCCAGACCAATTTCAAAATCGCATACCCCATTCTTCTAGCTTTACTTATCATCCCGCGCTCAAACACTGATAATAATTCCCGTCGGATTGCCGTTACCACGGTACACGACATTTCACTGCACTCACAGAAGTCCAACTGACCACACTGTAACTGCTTCGTGCCATTTGACCTCTTTGCCGCTAATGTTACCGCGTCGTCAACTTTTCTTCCCATATCCTTTGAGTTTAAGCATTTCAGTGTATTTATTTAAGGTCTTTATTCAACTTTGACACAGGCCCAGTAGATGATCACGGAAGAATGAGTGGAATGAAGAACGTGAGAGGAAACGGAGGAATCATGAGAATATCCCCGCACATGGTGTTTGTCCACCGCAAACTCACATGGCACGAGCAGGATCGAACCGAAGACCCCACGCGTCAGAGGTGAGCGTTCTACAACTGAACCTCCGCGGTCTCCGTCCGTGATTCAATACGATCGATCTGTTTTCAACATTCATTCAACACTGTGATTGTGCTTGTATGACACTCTCCATTGAGATGAATCAGCATTGACAACACGTCCATTGTATTGAGTCACCGAAATCAACACCATTTGTTGTGTTGATTTAACACAAAAAGTGGTGGCCACTCTGGCACACCTAAAAGTGTTGAATTAAAACATCAATTTTTTCCAGTGTATGTACTCAAAAAACCTATTCTAACCCAGAGCAAATGCTTGCTATTAGTAAAATGAGAAGTTCTCTAAAGTAAACTTTTCTTATCCCCATAATCAAAGGATATTAAGATTTCAATAAACTCGTAATATTAACATCTTACATGTCTAAACAACTCCAAAGGATTTTCTCTTTTGCGAGAGAAACTAGCTTTTGTTAAAGCATTCTATATTAACTTGTAGCTTACTTGTTTTTAAAATCGAATAAACCAGTAGACGTAATACTGGTATTTGCAGCGGCATAATTTCTTAATCCTTTTTATATTTATCACAGTTTTATTGTACAATTGCATCTCTTTAACACATGACGAATACATTTCTATGTTTAACGGATTTCGAGCTAAACGACGATGACATTTATAAACAGTTTTATAAAATATTCTCCGAAAATATAATAAATAGTGTTGCCACAAGATACTTCAGGTTGTCTCGTCTCGAAGGATCCTGTCTCGCAAATTATTGCAGCATATCATACCTCTCAAAAGTAAAATGTAGGAGACTGCACCATGCTGATCAAGATACAACAAAGTTATTACCCAGACTACACAAGACAAGGATGTGCCGTGGTGGACAAACATCGAGTGTGTGTGTATTTTCTCAGGGTACTCCCGTATCCTCCCACTTTTTTCATTTCGCTAATTCTCCCATCATTATTCATTTGGCCTGATCCAAATTTGTCAAAAGGCCTTAAAAATAAGTTCAAATAAAAACAGTTTATTTCTTTTCGAATTTCGAAAAAATATCGAATTTACTTAAATTAATTTCGTGCATTCGAAGTAGATGCAGAGGTTGATCGTCCGGTTTGTGCACATATTCTGCATCACTTGAAAAGTCACCCGAATCTTCTTGTTCAGCAATTCACAATACTTCACTCTGTCTTAGTTTATTTTGTTGTTGGTAGATTCCAGTGATACCAGTTCTCTAAATCGAAGTTTCCCGTCAGAAGGATTAAACTTTCCTGTTCAGAGCCGGAATTCTCCGCAGCTATATATAAAAGTAATCGGCTAATTTTAAAACAAAAAATTCTAATTTCTTACCGCAATAGCGTCCAATGATGATTGAAGTTTCACCTCAGTAGTCTTCATTTTTCAAAACTCATAATAAATATATATGTACACGATGAAAATGCCATTGCGTTCCGCGAAAAACTCTGCAATTTGAATGTCACTAGCTTTCACTCGATTTTTATGTTCCAGCACTTCGTTTCGTTATAATAAAGCATCTGTTTTACTTTTGCTTAGTATTTCACCCCTTTCGAAAGTTGTGTAATTTGCTTTTGCCGCATAATAACTCCACGTTGCAGGCTTGGTGTCGAAACCTGGTAAGCTCTGCAACGACATTTTAAAATCTTTATCCTTGAGCCACTCCTTATTGAACCTTTTCGTTTTGTTCGCTTTTTAGCATCTAAAGAGCTCAAAATTAAAAGTAATCTATGAAGAATATACCGCCTAAGAAACTTGTAAAATTCGCTCTAACAACAGCCAGAAACACACAAAGAGATGTAAGAGTGCACCTTACAAGGTTCACAAACTGAGTCAAAATGAAGTGACATGACATCTTGTTTATTTAAAGTAAAGCAGTTTGAATTGTCCCTGTATCAATTGACTACATGTCCTCCTCCTCCTCTCTCTTACTTTTTGTTAATGTATGTTGACTATATGTGTTGTGTGTATTTGTGTGTGTGTGTGCCTCTTTTTTATTTTAGCGGCGTTTCCTTATTTGCCACACAGCACCACAATTCCTGAGTTTTATAAAACAAGATGTTTCTAGGGCTATTTGAAACTACCTCCATAGAAGTCACCCTTGGTACCTCCTTAAATGCAGTACAGTACAAATATCAGTTTTCGAAAATGAGTATGAATGCACAAAGAAACCGAAAGAGCATTGTCCGGTTTGTCCTCATCCAACATAGAACACTTATCATAAAACGCTTCTTTGCCTTGCAATTTCCGATCATCGCACCCATTTTTTCAGAAGATCAACCTCTTCCCACTCCTCTGTACTTTTATTGCTACAGGTGCAGGGAACAGACCAAGGAGGGTGGGGTACACAATAAAATCATGTTTGGAAGAGTCTATCCGTCTAAAAAATGTGAAAGGACGAAAGGGAGAGAAGCAAAGAAAGTGTGTGTGAAGGAGACAGGAAGAAAGTAATTTTGCGTCTAATATTTTACCACCTTCCCAAATTACCCGCTTTTGCCACATTTAGCAAAAATTTCCCTCTTTCCCGTAAGACCACAGAATTTACCGTATGTAGTGTGCATTTTATGAGAAGCTACAAAATGGCGGATGGATTACT
>JAGDQP010013976.1:22235-46378 GCA_022664845.1 Lepisma saccharinum
AAGCTGAGTTTCTGTTGTGGTTGGTAGGTATCGACGGATAGATGCTTACACACTACACGTAGAACGGGAAAATTCCCGCGAACTGGCTTCATTGGTCGACTCATGTTTTTCTCCTTTGAAATAAATAACAAAGCACAACAAGCTGGATTTCACACGACCACATCTTTCAAGAACGGTTGCTTAGTTTCGACAGAATCAGTAGTGATTTACTAACAGACGAATATTCACGGTCGGTACAATCCAAAGGCAAACCTTCCCCCCCACTTCTTCCTAAATACCTTCCTTCCATTTCAACAAATAGGGAGGCCTAAGTAACTCTTTTCGACTTCAAAAAAGGCTTAGGTTCGAATAACACCATAAAGCATGCAATCAAAACTCCGTACTGAAAAAGGTTGACATGTTTCTGTCTTTGTTCGGAACTAGAAAGACCGTGACACAATGGTTAATTACTGAAACTGTCGTTAAGAGAACTTGTGGAGTGTGCTTCTATAACATAGGATTTTTATACATAGATATCCCAATCAATGTTTTAACATTGTACTTGAATCTGGAGCACTATCACAAAACAAAGTTATTAAGCTTGAACTAATTGGAAAATGGGAATTAAAGCTGTTTGTAAGGATCATTAAAAATAACTAGATATTCCCTGTTCTTTGTAGGATATCCCTAATTTGAAGTAATAAACGCTGGTATAGTTTTCCAAAGCAAATATTTTATTTCGAGTGAACAAATTTTTTAACAGATTAAAAACTCTGTTTGGAATTTTGAGACCCGAGATGTCTCGTATCGTTTACGAGACGAGATAAGAAGTGTGTCTCGTCTCAAATTCCAAGAAGTCTGTTTCGTCTCGTGTCTCGTCTCGATATTTAGAAAATACTACAAAGTACCTTTTTAGCTTAGACATGCAGTGTGTAAGAAATTGAACAACTTACTGGATCAAGGAGTGATAACAGCAATTGATTATGCTGAGTGGATTACACCTTTGGTTACTATTCAAAAGAAAAACAACGAAGTCATATTATGCGTGGATGCTTAAATGATACTAAAGAGGGTGATTGAAAATAATGGTTCGTATCCGTAACCTAAAATAGATCTATTATAGCAATTACACTGAGCTAAGTATGACACGTTTTTAGATCTCAGGTACCAATTCAAGACACATTGAAGTACACATTGATTCATGCGGGTTTTTTTTTTGTGTGTGTGTGTGTGTGAAATTAATACACCATATTGTATGTACCAACAGACAAGGTTACCCTTTGGACTTAATACTTTAGGTCAAATGCTTCAAAGGTTCATGGATGATCTTCTAAGAGGCTCTGTTATCTGAATGATGTTTTGCTAACGGTAGAACCAAGGAAGAAGCTCATGAGCAAATAAAACAAGTCTTGACGAGATTTCAAAACGAAAATGTTGAAGTAAAGAAAGAAGAGCGTTCTTTGTTTAGGACACAAATTACAAATTTTGGGACACCAAATTATAAAGAAGGAATGATATTATCTCCTGAGGAATTAAGTCCAATTTTGTAACATCAGAGGGCCGCAGTGTCTCAATTGGTAGACCTCAATCGCTCATCTCTGGTGCTAGAGGTCGTCGGATCGATCCCTGCTCATGCCATGTGGGCTTTGTGGTAGACAAACGCCGTGTGTATGGGTTTGCTCTAGGTTCTTCCGTTTTCTCCCACTTTCTTCACTCCACCAATTCATCCCATCATCCATCCGGCCTGAGCCAAAGTTACCTAAAAGCCTTAAAATTAAATTCAAATTCAAAATTAAAATTGTAATGTCAGATATCCAACAATATTACACAATTAAAATCTTTTATGGGAATGGTCACATTCTATCAACGACATGTGCTTGTCTTTCGGCAAAGGCAAAGGCATTAATCATATCAGTTATTAAAGGAAAATGTACCTTGGAATTGGACCGATAAAGTACAAACAGAGTTTGAAGGAATAAATAAATCACTCGCTCATGCATGAATCCTGCATTGCCCGCAACAGGTGAGTCGGTCTTAAGTAATAAAGTAGATAGTAAACTACAAACAAACATTCGCATCCTGTCACGGTCCTCATTTCCAAAGAACAGTTAACTTTAAATTTGCGGTAGAGCATGAACATAAATTTTAACTTCTTGCGTAGCTTTCTCAGATAACCAAGTTGGTTATCTATAACAAATATATTTAGAGTGGTATATAATTCAATAAGCATCACTGAAGAATACACTCACTCAAATAAAAATATCGTAGAATATTTATAAAGATTCTATCAAGTAAGCAATTACTGTAACACATCAAAGCTCATTTGATATAACTATTGTATTTCTCTTCACAGAGTAAGATATACACTTACTTTAAGTGCATAACTATTTAGATATACTTTACTTGCGAATGAAGTAAATCTATTACTTCGAATATACATTTAAAGAAAATAAGAAACAATTTACTTATTATTCAATTATTTGAGAAGATTTCTATATCATAGTATTCTGATTATTGTTGTTGTGTGTCATAGGCCACTCATAAAGAGCACGTCTCTTATGAAGTTAATGCAATATATAGTTGTTTACAATAAAACTGTATCAAGCTTATAATAGTTAGTCAACAATAATGTAGTCAATACAAGATTAAGAAATAAAACGCGAAACTAAGAATGTATAATAAACAAGAAAACATCATTGTTTACATAACAAATTAAGAACCAACATAAATGAATGTACATTTCAAAAATAATGTAATAAGATAGAAAAATAGAACTGATAACAAGAGTTCAATTTACTTCCGTCAATTTAACATTGTTTTATTTTTTTCTCTCTCTCTTTTTCCAGTAATTTACGTTGTCTTTAAATCCCTGCCAACACGTCAAAACCATCTGTAAAAGTATTTAATATGCTCGATACAGTAATCATCATTTTACGAATAATATTGTTGAATTGTATATGATTGATATGGCATGGGGGAGGACCTAACCTAGATTTGTATTCGTCAGAATCTATCTGATCTGGACGCATATGTTCTTTTGGATTGTTTTCATTTCCAATTTTGCTCAGTTCATTGTGGCATTGAGAAGACGTTGTTTTTTCCATTATTTTTTGTTTCTGTTTTCTGGTAACCAGATGTAGGTTTAGCGCCATTGTTTTGCTCATTACCGCGACCAAATGATGGCTTGTTTCCTGAATGAATTGTAGAAGTCGTATTAGGAGTTGGAGAAACATTGTATGTTGTTTCTAATGCACTAGAATTAAACTGGAGTTGTTTTCTTTGTTAATTATTTACCTGTACCAGTCGAGTATGAGATATTAAATGTTTATCTACACTTGATTCTCCCTGAACAGACTTCAATTGTTTAGAAAATGGAGGGCCATGATTTAGAGACAGTGAAGTATGACCTTGAGTAATGGCATTTATGTTATCAGTATTCGACAAGACTTTACTATTTGCGAATAAGATGTCTTAATATACATTGTTCTGGCAATAGATAAACCTTTAACCATCCTACGAGCTGTCCAGAACGATAAATTGTCTTTCGTCATAAGGTCAAGTGCGTCTTGATGAAGTTTTCTTCGAGACATCCTGGAACCAGAAAAGTATGAGTGTTAACTTTACAATGAATACATTTTGGTTCTGATTTACATGTATCTTCATGATATTCCCCACATAGTTTACAACGAGATTCCCTAACACATCTAGAGCTGTCATGGTTGAACAAAAAGCTGGACGTTCATTGTAATAATTTACGCTTCTTCAATTGTACCTCATTTCATTGTTTAAATGCTGTAATATGCGTAGAAAGGTCTTGACATTCAAGTGTATATTCTACAAGAAGGGTATCGACATATTTAACCTGACCATCAGGAGTGGAAAGACTTTCTTTCAACCTCCTAACTGAAAGAATAGAATGAGTTTTTGATAATTACTAACATTTGTAGGGATACCATAAATGATACCTATTCTTCTAGTCAGCAAAATAGGAATCCTTGCTGTAATGTTCATTTTTTTCAGTAAATCATAAATAGTTACAAATGTGCTAGATGGAAAATATAATTTAACTGTAAATATATCAGCATGTTCAATCTCCTCGATATCTACACCTGCTTCTTGACGTTTCATAGCGAATATTGAATTTTGATAACCTCCAATGTTTTCGTGTTTTTTTTCCTTCTACCAATACAAGGTATGGGCCAGTATTAGAAGATGGGAATAGTATCAGTTTAGTGTCTTTCGACTTATTCTGTATTTCATCTTTGTCTTGAAGTTTTGCAGATTTTGAAGTTTTGCATGGTTCTTGATCTTGAGAATCAAGGTCAGCACTGTTACGTTTTTACAAATTTAACCTATTACCGCTCCAACTGCTTTACCTTTAACAATAGAACCTGCAGCTTCATCTAGTACATTACCACGTTGTAATTACAGAAGGCCCTGTATGACTGCTTCAGGGGCCAACTTATTTACACCGTCACCCAAAATATTGTCTTCAGACTCCATACTAACTTCAGGCAATGAAGTTCCCGTGAGGGAAAGCAACTCCACTTTACCCGTAGGTGAGTATGGAGATACTATGGGATCAGATACCCCATTGTCGTCCATTTCGTTATGTATAAGTTCTTCATCAGAAGTTAAAATACACTTAGGATTGTCTATTGCTACTGCTAGTACTACTTGCGTCCGATTCCTAAGAATCATCATTGGACTTGTTTTCGTGCAACATCTTATTGTCTCGTAATGTTGTCTTAGTAACGTTACCAGATTTTATTGACACATGGGTAAAATGATTTTTTGATTTTCGTTGTTTTTTTTTTTTTGTATCACGCACTCCTATAGCTTTACGTTTTTAATTATTTCCCATCATATAGTATTAAATACATAGATAACATACATAAATCAAGTTAAACATAATAAAAATGTCATACTTATCATATTTTATACGACTCTATATTGCCTTTTCTCAATAATTCTTACTGTACATGAACAAAAGAATGTCTACACAAATCTTTACAAAATGGCTTCAATGTTGTAATGTTATTGCCAATAGAAGAGTTATCACGCACTAATAGAGTTCGCCACTACGGCTTAAGTTTTAGGCTATACTCTTCTTATTGTTATTTTATACTTTCTACCGCTTTAAAATACTTCATAGTTCTCGGAACTAAACACCACCTCCACACACGTCGCCATCTTTATCGCCTTCAAAAGAAAACATACGTTTCTTGCAAGACATTTACGCCATTTTGGTTCCATAGTATTCTGGAGTTCTATTTTTAATTTTTATGTTTTCATTTTATAACTCAAACTAAAAGTTTATGGCCTTCTAACGCTTAACATTAAATATGCTGATAAAATAGTTCGTTTCTAATATACTTGCATACAAGTGTACGCACTGGGTTGCAAATATACTCACAATCCGCCTCTACCATATTAACAGAACGTAACATCTTGAAAGAGAAGCATTGGCTGTGGTATGCAGTAAACAAGTTCCATATATATATATATATATATATATAAACGTAAATTCAAACATGACGCTAAATACGTTGTTTTCTATTCCAGGTAAACCAAGGAGAGTAGGTTAGTTTGTGTACACAGCAAAAGATGGCTGTGTTAATTCAACATTATTCGGTACCCAGAGTGATCACCACTTTTTTCTCTTAAATCAACACGAGATGCCGTGTTGGCTTTGGTGATTCAATACAGTGGAAGTGTTGTCAATGCTGATTCAATACATGGGAATGTATCATACTAGCACTATATTATTATTGGACCACCGAATCACACAACAAACTGTGTTGATTTAATAGTAAAAAGTGGTCTGGGTCAACGAGGAGTGTAGAACTAACACAATGTCTGTGCTTCCAATATCTTTGGTTTGATAGACATACGATATAGTTCAAATAATGTAACTAAAATGTTGTATATTCAAAGTCACATATCAGACATTTCAAATTCAGTAATTACATACAGAGAAAAGAAAAACGCACACACAGAGAGAAAGAGAGAGGACTTGCGTAAATATAACGGTTGATTACAGAGAGATAGAAGGAGAGAAAGAGATAAATACTCAGGCTAATACCATCAAAACGAAGCAAGGTTTCAGTCAATTGTTTCGGTAACTAATCAAATGAAGAGCACTGATAGGATTAATTAATGAACTTGTGACTATTAGTTTCCAGGTTTATTGTTTTCGTTTCCTCCGGTTAGGGATTATGCAGTTTGTCTAGGGAACAGCAGCCACACTGTGATTAAGTTTGTCTTAAACAAGATGAAAAATATTTGTATCTCTTTATAATATCTCTCAGGCAATTATTTTTTTTTTTTTTTTTGTAGTTCCAAAATGTAAGTACTATTTTAAGGCAGTATTTCTATCTGAATCTACTCTATGTATTTTCCTTTCTTTATCTTCCCACCTCTTCCTTATACAAAGACACTTATACAGGGACAGCCTACATCCTACATATAACACAGAGACAGTTAGCCTACTTAAGTACACAATCACTCACTACCACAAACACATACGTAAATACAAAAAGGAAAATACTTGTTTGAGCGAAAATCTTGTGAATGAATTCTAGATAAAATATATATGTAAGACAGTCTTAGTTTTAGTTGTTGTTAAGGTCTTAAAGGAGCTGGTGGGCTTCTAAGGACGGCACATACAGTTTTTGGTAAAGTGGGCTCCGAACCACTGCGTTTAATGGATTCCGGCGGGATTTGAACCCGTGACCACGCGCACAAAAAGCGAGCGCTCTAAAACCATCTTAGTAAATAGGATGTCATGAATGCATCGTTCTAGACGAAATCAACCACGAATACAAAACTTGTATAACTATAGCGTAGATTAAACTTGGGTACGAAATTTCAAAGCTACACATGTCCTGTTTTTTTTTCATATCTTGGATATTGTGTATAAGAACCCATCTGGAACATTGAGCAAAAGGATAAGTTTCGAAGCCTAGCTTAATAACGTCGGAACAATAAGTGTCTCCTATACTTGCTTGCTAATGATTTTGCGAAATTTGTTGCTTCTTTACCCATGAATATCTGTGTTATAGACTCATCTGAAAATAAATGCTGGGAGTCTTCCTTCTTGTGCTTGCTAAATATGTGTTCTACTTTATGTATGAAAAATAATTGTTCTCTACAAAAATTCAAATGTTGCTCAGATGCTCCTCTTTTGGTATGATGATAACGGGCGTTGCCTCGTACATTTTGTGTTTATCTGTGTGACACAAGTACGTCTTTATTGATCATACCAACGCTAACCTTCGTCCTTTGTCACGTATGCTTTTAACTTGTTCTCTTTGCTTTTAGATACTCGCCCGCTCTCTTAATCACCAAAATGACCTGAATCTGACAAGAACCTAATGCCAAGGTAAAGAAAGAAAAGTGTTCTTTCTTAAGGACACAAATTACAAATTTGGGACGCCTGATAAACGAAATAGGAATTGTAGTATGTCCTGAGAAATTATTACCAAGTTTGTAACGTCAGATACCTAATATTAATACAGAATTAAAATCCTTTAAGGGAATGATCACATTATATCAACGACATGTGCTTGTCGTTCGGGAAAAGTAAATGCATTATTACACCAGTTAGTAAAAAAAGGGGTTTTTGGAATTGGTGCGATAAAAAAGAACAAGCGAAATTTGAAAAAATAAAGGAAGCACTCGCTCATGCACAAATCCTGCATCCATTTGATACAAACTCAGCGGCACACACAATTACAGACACCTGCCAACACGGAGAGAGGCGGTCTTATATAATAAAGTAAGATAGAAAACTACGAACAGTAGGATGTGCCTCTGTCACAGTAACGCACAGTATGAAAGAGAAGTCTTTGCTGTGTTTTATACAGGAAAGTAGTTATATAAATACGTACATGGTCACGTACATAAATACGCAAATTCACATTAATTACTGGTTCGTTACCGCGAGAAATGATCTCTTCAGACAGAGCCAAATCTGGGCTTCTAGACTTCAATGACTGGAGTTGTGACTATCACCCTATCGTATTAACATAATTTACGATAAAAATGTAGACGTAGCCAATGTACTGTCCAGACTTCTATAGAAGATAACACTGGTGATGAGACAACATATGCTACATACTAAGTTGCCCATTTGTAGAAAGTCCCGATATTAAGATCCCAAAAAAGTAAAAGAAACCGAGAGAATGTTCTATTGCTGCAAGTGTTGTTTTAGGTAAAACAAAAACAAGGTTGGCCTAAAACGTACGTACCTGAAGAAATTAAAACTTCAGAAATTATCTTATTTTATTCGAAGAAAGATCTGTTAACAGAACAAGATGGTTTAACTCATGCCGAGCTGTAGAACAAGAATTTTCACACGCACAGCACATGGAAGTACACAAAATGCTGTAAGGCTTAAAAAGAACTTGTATGATGGCTGTTTGTAGAATAGGAAGCTGGAGATTGTTAAAAAATTGTTAATTCTGTGAAATGATGCAGAACAAAGAACAAAACACTTTATAAGACTTTGCCCTAGTAATAGACGACCTTTTTCAAGAGTTTACGTGGATCATGATTTGTGAATGGATCAGTTATTCTTAGTGTTTAGTAACAGCTATTCTAAGTTAGTGGAAATGTTTTGTGTAGAGTCCACTCAATGTAAGGAAAACCGTAATATTTAGGATACATTGAAAACAACATATAGCTATTCTGATACGCTGGTCTACCATTCGCTAGTCGTGCATTTACAAAACACTGCAAGACATGTGGTATAACTTAGTATACATTCTCATACAATCTTCAAGATAATGTGTAGACGAGAAATTCAGTACAAACCAAACGAAGTGAGCTGACTAAGAAATGGTTAGCTAACAACAAGAGATGCAAGGCCCAATTAATAAGAAAATGTCTCTCTGATATAGTTTATTCATTAAAGATTTGCTCTCTTCCAGAACAGGGAAAGCACCTTTATTGATACAACTGTCTTATCAATCTTGCAATATCTATTCCCTGATTAACTATAACAACAAGTTAGAGGCTTCAGTTAACGAGGAGGTGTACAGGATTGTAAACAAGGAAGTATACGTATTAAATTACAGGTAGAAGATACCTAAGTTTTAACTGGAACTTAATGAAGCACTTGGATAGAAACGTGTGTAAGGTGAAGATGGGAGAGTATATAGAATATCTCACCGGCATTAACGTAAGTTTTAAAGAGATATCATGAAGATCAATCGAGAGAATGGTACCAAGATAAACAAACGACACGGGAGAGTTCCGTGTCTGGGTAATAGATCTGTCTGGGTAAGGAACAAACTTAGATTCTGTAGTTGTTATGTTATGGGGATTAAAAATGGGTGTATCGGTTCACAATGATTGATATGGAGGTTCAGTTGATCAAAAACAGTGTTGCCACAGGCCTAGCTTTGGCGTGGGCCAAAAAATAGTACCAAATTGAAACAAAGTGGGCTGAATTCATTATTTTTTTCTATGCCAGTGTAATATACGAAACTAAAAGGTATTCAGTTATTGTTAATTCTACGATGTTTTGTAATGAAGCATACTGTAGTATATACGTGTGCGTCAATTGATTCCTCTCAAGTGATGGGTGCTAAAAATTCCCCTGCTTCTTTCTCCATGTCCCCATCTAGCGTCATTTCTTGAACATCGCGTTTCTACTTTTCCTCGGCGTAAATCGGTAATTACGGATTTTCCACACAAAGTTCGTAGGTTAGGCGGTGCAACGTCACAGAATTAATGTTCAATAGTGTTTTAATGAGCCCAACACACAGTATGAGTAACGTTAAATGCAAGAAAAGTCGACAACAAACTGACACATTTGAAAGCGTGACAAGCAATTGTTAAATGGTGCTGAATTGGGTAGAATCATACCAACTTATTTACAAAAGGGGCTGAAAATGCCAGCGTGGTACCAGCTGATGAATGACAAAAGGGCTGAAGTTGGTACAATTGTACCAAGTGTGGCAACGCAAAAACATAGTTGTTTTATATCGTTAAGATGTGCGTGTTGTTTACAGATAAAGTTGGTTGACGTGAGAACAAACTGAAGTTACTATAACAAAATAAGTTGCTTTGCCCCTGATTTGTAACCAGTCGAACTTGATTTTTAATTAAGGTTGTCAGATGTATAGTTTGGATCGTAGTTAAACCTGCATTATGCATCTTTTAAAATTATGGGAGGGAGAAGAATGCTATTAGCGAAAAATGTTGAATAGTTGCAATATTCCCTAAAGTGAATATTATTATATATTCTGCGGTTAGTTTTGCTAATGTATTCAACAATGTCAACAATCGTGTTATTGTTTCATATTATTATAAGAACGTTGTTACGAGAAGTTGTGGTGAAATATTGCTTTAGGAATCTCTTCGAGTTTAATTAGAGACTCTGAATACGTTAATGTCGTTGATTGTTCGCAATTGAAGATAGAATGAAAATTGTTCTGTATACGAGCTACGCTTCTCTCATTGTTGGAACTGAGCTTATGTGTAAGAGAATAAACAGCTGGAATTTAGATAGTCCCCCAGAACAAAGTTCAGTTTATTCTGATGCGGTTTCGTTTTATTTTAAATCTACAAGTAACAGGTTCACGCAATGTAATTGAGACTTTAGTCATTTCTCACGTTTTATTCAAGCCGATCACATTTGCACAATTGGATAACCTTCAAAGACACGAACGCAATAAATTTCTTTGTTAAGGTTGAATCCAAGGAGGTTTTCCCGCCTTTTTCGTTTTTCGGCAATAATTCAAATTTGAGTACAGTTAAACAGAAAATAACTTCCACATACTATAGTTTGTTGCATACTTGAATAGTGAATACCATTAATTTGAAATAAAAGTTAACAGAAAATTCAAAACTATGTCAACACACTTTTGGGACATGGAACTGTCCCAAAAGTCTATTGACATAGATTTGAAGTTTCTGTTAAGATTTCATTATAGATAATGGTATTCATTAATGACGTAAGAAACAAACTATAGTTTGTGAAAGTTCTTTTCTGTTTCATTGCACTAAAATTTGAATAATTGACGTAAAATGAAAAAAGCGGGAAAACCTACTTGGATTCAGCCTTAACTAAAAAAAACTTAGCTGTCTCATCTAGAAGACCAGAAACTCTCTCCGGCATTGACAGCAGCAGAAAGATCCGTTTCAGTTTGTTACAGATAAATATCTGCCTGTCTTTATGAGTTACAAACAGCCTGATGAGATAAGAATTTCCCGGAAAATTCATGTTTCCTGCGAAATATATCTATTTGTGTTTATATAAATCTCCCAGGTGCGTTTTCCAAGAAGACTGTTATCCATTTTCATTATTTAGCTAGAGTAGTCAGGATCTCCTTTTCTTAATCATGAACCGCTTGTTTTCCTTCCCGTTAAGACGTTAGACAAGGTGACTTTCCCTTTTCTTTATTTCATTCTCTTTCTCTCTCTCTCTCTCTCTCTCTCTCCCTCTCATTCTTCAGCTTCTCGAAGAAGGATCAAAAACATACAACCACTCCAAAACATGCTTCTAAATTAACGAAATCAAGCAACCAAGAATTTTCCCCTCTTCTACAAGGAATGACGGAATGAGGAAGGAAAAATCGTTCTTAAAGCCTGATTCTAGCAGTAGTATTGTACGGACTTTAAATCCCAGTGCTTACGAAGAGAGCTATGAACGAGAGAGTCCCAGAAAAGCAGAAGACATTTCTCAAATTGGATATAATTTTGCTGTTACGCTTTCTGACATATTTTTATCTCTAGAACTTACATTTTGAATTGGAAATGAATTCTTCATAGTCACAGTGGAAGTCGTATTAAGAGTGGTTTATTAATTAAAAGTTATTTTAAATTCTAATTTGCTTGTTATATCATCTGAATTCAAAACCAATACGCATAGTTCTGCTAGCTTATAAAATACCTTTCTTTTCTAACTTTGATTATCACTTCCTTGCAAAACTTTAAATCTAGAAAAGAATATTTTCAGTTTATGAGTAACTTCTTATATCCCTGTGATCTTCTAAAATCGCGACACTTCTTGTACACGCCTTCTTAGGCAAATGCAACTTAAAGGGGATTTCCACGCTTGGTTGTTAAAGCATTTACTTCCTTCACAGTAAAATTATTACGTTTCGAAACCTGTCTATGTGGCACTTACTTAATCATAAGCATTGGTTAAATGGTTGTACAGGATACTACTTTGATTGCGACTTGCTAAGCCGACACCACATACGTCATTATGTGTCGATATATGACGTCATTTGTAACAATGCAGCTATAACTTTGGGCGCCTAATGATTTGCATACATCTTTTTTTTGTGGAATCTAGTTGAAAAATGTCAGACGAAATATCATCGTTGGATTAGGAGTTATTATCTCCTTTACTGTTTTAATTGTCAGATTTATGCTGATCCGTCTGAAAGGAAGACAGACATATCTTCTGTGTATCATGTGTTTCTCTAAATGCAATCCTAACGAGGATTCACTTGACAGAACATTGCATTAGCTGAACGCTTCGGACCATCATTCTGTTGTGCGTGAACAAGTCCCAAAATTTACGAAAAAAAAAAATCTTGTTACTGCACTAACAAAAAGTAGAACCGGAAAGAAAAGGCCTTTTCTTTGTGGTGGAACCAAAATTTCCAATTTAGCATATTAATAGGTTTAGTGCTTACGAGCAAACATTATGAAGTGTCAATGCTTGAAGTTAACAAAATCCATCTTACTAGGAAATACTCGGGCAGTTAAAAAAATAAAATAAAATAAAATAACAGTCTAGTGTAAGGATTTGCAAAAAGAAGATTAATGAAGATTACGTGCAGGAAACGAAAATTGAGAACTACCTCTACTATATTAGCTTAGGGTGGCCAGATTTTTGAAACACAAGAACGGGACATGTTATAAATGTAAGCATTAGAAAACGGACAAAACAAGGCATTTAAATTATTAACTTAACAACATGTTTTAACTACCAGTTACTAGGATTCAGTCTAGCAATGGGACTCAAAGTTCGGGCTCTCCGAGACATTACAGTACGTACTCAGTTTGAGTTCTTATTTATACGGCAAAGCACTAAACCCTGGGAGAGTGAACGTCCATATTTTGCGCCCATTTTAGGTGAGGCGCATTGTTTAGTATAAGACCACATTCCCTGGGTTTGGATTCTTTTGCCTGAGGTATTTAGTTATACAGTATATTATTTTTTAATGTTATATTTTTTTAAGTGATACTGGGTTCGATGCCTATATAGGCGGATTCCCGGTATGGGGACGATGTTTTGTGTTTGTTTTGGCTTGCTTGTAGGTACATAATTATTGTTATTACTACTATAAATCTAATGCTATTGTTGTGTCTGTATACACAGCTTGTACCGTGACTGCAGTTCTGGCGAGCAGCAAGTCTATTGCATTCGCTTTTGCAAGAAAGCATAAAGCATGATGCCATGGTTGCATTCTTCTTATTTACTATCTCCTGCCAGAAAATTGTTGAAACTTATTTAAATTTAAAGATGGAGTGGGAGTGAATGAAATTTGCTACTTCTTTTGTAGTAAAAAAACGGGACATTTCCCGTCCCGTTAACAATTTGTAGGGACAGCGGGACACATGACGAGAATAAAATGATAGTCCCGTTCTGTTTACCCTGTACTAGCTCTTTCTTACGCCACTAAAGTGCTTGTAAAGTTAATGTGGTGATATTCCGCCAAGAAGTTTCGTATTGGACTCCAGCCCTACGTTTTTAAATGTTTTAATTTCAGTTGTGAAGATGAAAGCTATTTTTAATCATATTTTTCAAAACGTTTCTTTTAGATATTATAAAATCCGGTGTGAAAATAAGGTTGTCTACACAGGCGAAGGTGCTATTGGTATCCTTATTAGTCTATAAATTCAAGTCAATACTTTAGAAAACGTAAATAGTACAATAATGAATACTAATGAAGACATTGTTAAAGTTCATATTTCATTTTCGTTGAAAACCACATCGTTCTATAGCATCAAACCTACAATAAAATATGTTGCTACACAAATATACACACATCTCTTCAGTTTATAAGTCCACCAAATGTTTGTTAATTCTAGGAAGTATATGTTCGGCAACATACAGGGTGCGTAGAATATTTGAGGACATGACATGTGTACTCCATAGCTCCCTTGCAACTAATGTACATGCGTTATCGTTCGTACTGTATCGAGGACGAATATAACTTGACGCATCAAATGAAGAGGAGCTCTCTGGTTGTTATTGGCTACACAGAACATGGTGGTTTAGAAATTGCGACGTTTCGGAAACTTACCAGCCTATTTGTGCACAAAATGCGATACGAGTTGGAAGCTTTCTGCGAAGGAAGCGAAGGGATTCTGTATCGAAAGGAAAACTACGTGCTCAATCTTCTGACATTATCATAACACCTGAGTTAATACAGCGTGTACAAAACATTATTGATGATAACGCCCGAAATTCCACGACGAAGATCGCGATGCATCTTCAGTTTTATTAGAGCACAATCAAACATGTAGTCAGCCTGCGCTACAAGTCAGGATAGATCATTTCATGTTTGCGAGAACTGTAAACTCGTCTGTTCCGTACAAAGCGCTAACTCAACAAGATGAAGAAGTAAGAAGAACATTGTATGCTGTGTTTTTATCTTATGAAAAAAATCTTCCGTCAGTACCAAATGGCGAGCAAACCAAATGACCGGTTGTTAAGTACAGTTCCTTCAGATAATCCCAGAGTTATGCATATCAGGTTTCCAGTAATGGCGACTTTGGGAATGGGGAGGAATGCGTTATCATAACCCTCGTCTTTCAGCAACGTCTACGCGTTATTCTTCTACTTACATTGAGGTACCAAAAAACCCTTTTAAACCATGGATAAATGTGTGATCAATAGACTACCGTACGTGTTTGAATAAGACTCTGCACCTGTCCACACGGTTCATGATAACCAACAATGGATGTCCTAAAATATCTTCGAACATGTGGCGCCCGAACTCACTCAATTTAGATGCGATGGCCTAAAATCTGTGTGGTGTTTTTCAACGTAAGTCTAATAAATATTCCCAACGCAGCACCGCTTCTCTGCAGACGCAATTGTCCAAGTAACATCTGAAATCTGTAATTGAACTACTGTTGCATATTCCTACACTTTTGCATGACAATATACTTGTAACTTCGTCAAATAATGCTGTTTCATTTTGTATGCACATACGGTCTCAAAACCTTGCGCTTCCTGTATCTTGATTATGCTATGTACTACGAAACCGGCAACTCTTTTCCATCCCAATTGTTCTGGTAAACATTTATCACTTACTCGCCTCAAATGTACCCTCTCCCAAAAACCATGACCCGTCCACTAGAAAAGTAAATAAAGAAACAAATAAGAATAAAAACATCATTGAGAAACGAATTACGCTCATGCCTGTGACACTAATGATAATATTCAACGTTGTGGCTGTGATCGAATGCGATAGCCGTACATAAAAATGCAGCACACTAACCAATATACCACACACAAAGAACTATAGTAATGCTATATATCCACTTTCTCTTCTTCACCTAACATTTAGTGACCTATTTCTCTAACAAAAGAAAACATGCAGGTGTCCCTCACAGATGTTCAAATTGTGTCATCATGTAGTTATCGATGAACAAAGAGTTTTGAGACAAATTGTTGGTACCCCATATGAAGTCATTCTAGAGATATTTGAGTTGAGAAATGTTCTTACTCAATAGCAGAATGTGTGAAGTTCGTTTTATTCTACAGCTGTTGTAGTAGTGACGTTAAGTCGCCTGGCTGAAATTAAGCAGGTCATGTAAACCTTCTTATAGAATCTCTTTTCTTTTTCTTGAGTTTTACTTTGAAAATAAGAGGATTAAGAAAATAACTTCGTTTTTGTGTAGTTATGGCTTATCAGGTAAGATCTTGTATGTTATTTGGGCAACAGCTTGTAAAATTAGAAGAAAATTTGCATTAATAACACTTTGAGAGAATTTTTAAGATCCAGACTGCCTGCATATGAAATCACCTTATGTGAGGGTAAAAGAAAGTAAATATTTATCAAGCGTTTAGAAAAGCACTCATAAATACTCTAAAATAATACAGACTTCTTCCTAAGAACATTGCGTTAAAATACATTTTGTCATTCACCATCGCTGTTGTAATGTAATACGTTTCTTTTAGTAAGGTAGCAGTCTGTGGTATGCATCAAAACTATGTTATACGAATCAAGCCTTCTTAAAATGCCAATCAAGTATGTTTATAGGCTGATGATTTGAAATCGTCCTGTAAATGTAGAATTTATATGATGTGCAATACGTAAAATTAAATACTGCTTCTTTCGTTTTCACAGGATTATGCATAACTAATTCCGCTGAATAATATGATTTGTAGTTGACGTCTTTGTAACTTCAAAACGTAAATAAATACTTTACATATTGTTCATTCAAGAGTTGATACTACATATATATTGTTTTCAATACTGCAGAAGAAACAAAAATAGAATAAAAAATACTTTTAGGAGGTTTGAACACGCGACCCGCTGAATGCCAGCCTAATGCTATAATTACTCTGTTGTAACAGCTAATGAAGAAGATAAACTTGGCACAATGTGGCTATGGACCAAGAAAATCTTACAACTCAATTTTCTCTCTAAAACAGCTTGATATGGCGCGCCAACGAACTGTCAAATTATTGACTTCCTGGTAACTTCACGATGACACAATTTTGAGAAAATCAGTGAGGAAAACATTGCTCGGTCTTCTAAGTTGGTACAGCAGCGCGCTGTCATGTATTGTCTGAGTATGTTAATTTTCGTAGAAGATTGTTTTTGTTGACTTAGCGTGTTAACACGTCGGAATTGTTCGCTCGTTAGCTTCAAGAGATGCGACTTACTCTTGTTCATATTACGTTATCTTGTGACCTTCACTGAACCCTCATCATACTGCAAGTAATCGGTTGACTTGATTAACTCAGGATCATGTGCAAGTAAGCATTTATGCATTACACGTAGCAAATAGAACTACTTGAACGATATTTTTACATGGCTGAGACTAGTTTTCTGACTGTCAAATTGAATAAATGAAGCAAATGTACACCTAGGTGCAAGATTAGAGTTATATATAGTTGAATTAGAGCAAAAATGTCCTTAGTTACTATACAGTGTGTGATTGTCCATTACAGTTACGCTTGTAGCCCATGACGGCCTAGACTTAGATGCCTAAAGACCATAAAATTTAAAAGTGTAGCAGATTGTAAGTAGTAAGTTACATCTTCAACGGTACGATTCAGCGGTGCTGTGTCAATGTCACATTACCAAACGAACAAACCTAAAATAGACATCCATTTATTTTATTTTATTTTTTTTTAAGAAAAAGGAAAGGATACAAATGAAAATTTACTTAAAGAGATATACTTTTATGCAATATATTATATAAGCCTTAGGTAATACGCTCTTTGAGTTCGTGTTTCCAGAAGCTTTAGAAAAGTGAAGTCAACCGATAGTCGGTTTCATTAGTCTGTATCTCATAACATAATCATCCATTTTTCTTAAATTACTCGACTTAGAAAGATAATTTAGTTTCGTTAACGGTGAACCTCTTGTAGTTGCTTCTTCTTACTTCCGTACATCCCTGAACAAAGAGTTCTCTCTCACACACACACATACACAAACACACTCATGCGCTTATGGGTGTGGTACAAGTTGAGCCACAAGCGTGTTTTCTAGCATTTTTATCGTGTAAACACTGTTAAAACACGTCATCAAGCATTAAACATCTGCGACACTTTAACATGCCAGAGAGCCATGAATGTAAATACAAACTCATTTACATCGGCTGGAATTTAAAAGCAGTATGGGGGAGACTCGTGTGGAGGTGAATTGAGGAACATGTTTATGAGGGCGTTGAAGATTACATGCAAATCAACAGTTATAACCTGATATGCTGTGAAATTTGTTTTCCAAAACTCCTGCTTTTGTAACTAAATAAGACCTGTTCACGGAACATTATAGCTTTAATTTAAAGCATTCTTATTTGTCTTTAAGCCTCTTTGGTTATTTTTAAGCTCTCTGTCAAATAAAAGAGTAAACGTAAATTATTCTTACGAATGGAAATTATTGTATGTATGACCAATATGCAGTTTAAATTTCTTAATGAATTGTTTTCTAACAATTAATGGATCACGGTATGCGATTAGTGATGTTTTTGCATGGGGTCTCAGGTTTGATACCTTAAAACAAACGAAATTGTTTCGAATTCACTATAAAATCGACGCTAGCGGATTATATTGTCCTATCTCAAATAAACCCAACTTTACAGGAGAGGAAGGGAAAAATTTACTACATTACTACTGTTCCATAGTTTTTTGAAAATTGAATGGCATTTGCGTGGTAGTAAACTTGACTGAGAAGTGCTTTGTATACGCTATAGTGACATGTTGCGGAAACTGTCCGTTTAACAGTTATTGCCATCTTGCCGTTGGAGATACGACAATTGTACACAAGATTTTGTGAAATTTGTTTATTGTTGCTGTAGATGCATGGTTGTAGCAAGAATTACCATTCATTATGAAATTTAATGCTGTAAACCCAACAGAGTTTTAAAAGTTGATTACCAAAAACATTTTACAGAAAGAAAACTTCTGTAAAATGATCCAACGGGGAGCCATTTATGGAGAACTGGTCACATGATGTCACCACACACTATGATTGGCATCTGAATATACGACAGTATTCCAGTGCATATAGTTCTCAAATTAAGGAGTATTTTTATACCACTGTTCGTGGTTTTACGACATCTATACACTACTTTTCATTCATCACAATAGCTGACTTTAAAGGAAAAGTGGAAGTACGACAATACATATTTGGCAAGCGTCAAAATGTAGATCCTGACCTTAGTACCTTGCCTTGATTGCGTGAAAGGTAATGGAAAACCATCGTGATCAATTCAACTTACCCAAGGACCTTCGGATGATGAACCTGCCTTTAACAGCTCGTTTCACGTTGGTTTGAGGTGCGTGAATTTTCTAGGGAATCCTCCGTTTCTTTCTACTTTCTTGATCCTACAAATTATCCCATCATCATCCATCCGTCTCAGTCAAAGTTGTGAACAGACTTTAAATTTTAAAAGAATGAATTATTCAATGAACCTGCATTCGGTCAGACAAGTAACTCTTCAAGGTTTGATACTATATATTCGTTCTTAACGTAGTACTCCACCACCAAGATCAAGTGGGAAAGGTGGTTGCTTCAGATATGACACTGGAAATGTGATTCACGTTCGAACATATGATGGGCATACAGAAATTAAGTTATCAACAAATGCTTATCAGAAAACTCTGTAACTTAAATAGCTACACCTCAAGAGAATAAGTTGTACGAAATAACTAATATCTGTCCACAGGTTTATGGCTTATCTTCAGCTTCGTAGTAGTATTCCTTTTTCTTAGTACTGAAAAATCATTCCTACATCACAGTTTAGGTTCACAATAGCTGAAAAGTATGATTTACGTAATACTTCTTTAGACATTCAGGAAACGTAACTGTGTACTAATCATCGCCATAAAGACCAGGCGTAATTGACAAATCCAGCAATGTTTTCTAGTTGTAAATAAAAACGTTCATTACGACTCAAATTGGACTTCTTTCTCGTACAATTGGTTTTCTTTGTACATTCTTCTCTAATATCACCATCGTTTTATGATCCTGGAATTGAACCTGTTACTACCGCGATGCATAGTTAAAAAAATACACGATACTCTTAAGTAACAGCTCCTGTGGTTCATATAGACGACTTTTGATCGACACGATGAAGGAACGAAGGTATGAGTCCTGCTGCCGATTATCCTGACGAGGTTTCATAGTCATCTCCTAAGCTTCAGTAACCAAATGCCAGGATATTAGCTTGAATAAGATCCTGACTATCTTAGCTGCACCATTCCTTTTCTCCAAAGCACTCGTTAAGAGATGTTATTAATGCTCGTTAAGGATTTGTTTAGTTAATGTCGCCAATAACATGTAAATTAAATAAATGTAAATGAACTCGATATTTGCACATTTCAGTATTTCAGTGAATCAATATTCTCTATTTATTGTGTTGGAAACGATCCAACAACGTTATGTCCAGTCACATGGCAAAGTCAAAGATTCCACATTCGTTTCAAACAATTTGAAGCTCTTTTGCGAAATCATAACACCTTCATTTTTCTGCTCTGCAATCGGAAATCTAGTGGGCTTTCTAATACAAATTTCATTATTAATTATGTTTTCTGCTGTCATTTGGCGGTGACCATACATTGAGCAATGATGCTTCAAATCTACGTCGATTCTACAAGATTTTTTCATTCAGAGTCCTGATTATTTCTCGAATTGAACTAAGATTAGCTTCCATAATCTTAGAATGTCATGAAGGTCTGCTACGTTTGGACGTAAATATACAACATTTCAAAGGAGCAAAATATGCCGCCGGTTCTCCCACTGTTGATTGCATGTCCTTGTGATCTCCAGTTGCTATCACGCCTTTCTCAACCGGATACCGAAGTTTAGCTAGACAATCTGCAATAGCGTGAATGCCTAATGCAGTTCTACCGTACTGTGCAGAAAGGTGATCGAGGACGTATGTAGTACAAGATGTCATTATTTTTAATGATAACGTTGTGAGGTAGAGTACGTACGAGAAATACTGTTCGTCAACCTTTTCATTTATGTATTGTATTCAGTGGAGTAGTATACGAAGTCTTGGACCACCGATCGGCACTACAGAGTCGAATCCTGCTCCCAGCAAAAGTCTCGGATATGATTTGACCCTGATTTATCTAACACAAAAGACGAATGCCAGTATGGTTCTTTCTACAGCTGAACAGAGTTAATTTGTACGCCAAAGTGCAGAACAAGTGAAGTCGGTCTCTCATATATGTGAAAGAGAGAGAGAGACAGAGAAAGGCAAAACGAAAAGTAAACAATAAATAAATCAGCAGGAGCAGTGCTTTGTAGAAAACGGAAGGTTCTTACAGACAAGTTCTGAATTCTAGCCGTTCTTGCTTTCGTTTTGTCCTAGCGAATGATTTACCTTTCGAAAATATTGGCAAGATGTCACATTTGTTCTCTTCCTCTTTCCTGTTTGCTTCCTTATGCTATCGATGTTCCAACCAGTTTATTTCTCCCTTTGTCTCGAGTAATTTTTTACTCTTCAGGTTTTCTCATTACGTATCTTCTGCGTCAAGCTGATATTTCAAACAATAAAGTCCTCCTTGTCCACATTTCGGAGGTTCCGATTTATGTTCACTACTCTGTTGTAGAGGCAAGCTTTTGACCATGATCCAATACTTCATATTAAACATTTAAACCAATCTTTTTTTTTTTAAGTCTTTGTTAATCGGTTCTTAGATAATGTTCTTATTCAAGGTCAATTTTTACTACTATTATACTAGGCTTTATTTCTTTTACACACATCATGCCCTTGCTTATATTACTTACCAGATTCTTCACGCTGGATGTCTGTTCTACTTCTCTCTTCCCAAATTTTGATGCTGACTGTCGTATTATTTGTTTCTTTCGCTGGTTTTACGTTTATCCGCTTTCTATGTTCTTCTTTGGTTCTTCTAAGCTGTATTATGGTTCTATCGAGTTATATTTTGTTAGTTGGAAGAATAATAAGATAATGTACTAATCTAATACATTCATGTTTCTTATTCCAACAATAACGCTTTTTCTTTCGTTATTGAAGTATCTCTTTACGTGAACGACATCTAATACAAGTGGACGAGAAGCAAAAGACCTGTATTGGTCCTGTGCCCATTCCAATTCGTTCTGTCGTCTTCAACTTTACCTTATTCTTTAACTTAAGGGTAAAGTCCTTTACATGTTTTCTAACTTTCCATTACACAACTGCTTTCTTCAATGTATCCTTTAGTAATTTTCCAGTTGACTTAATCGAATGCTTTCTCTAAAACAATAAATGCTACGTCCACTTCCACATCTTTCTACATCTATCTACCAACTATGGGTTTAGTCCAGTATACTTTGTCTCTTTCTTCCTTTCAAATCCAAATTGTTTCTCTTCAAATTCAGCTTTAGTTCTTCCATATAATTTTCTGTTCAGTTCTTGTAGAACAATAGTATTCATTTAGTATACTATTAAGGTGATGGACTGGTAATAAAACTTAAGAAAGAAAGGCAGCATTCACCAAAGTCAGTAGAATATGACATATTAGGTAGATTCCGAAGAAAAATATACCTATTGAGATCGGTACGATATGAAAGTGTGTGTATATATATACTGTATATATATATATATATACAGGGTGGTAAGGTAACGGACCGACAAACTTCGGGAGGTCATAGTACAGTGAAAAATAAAGAAAAAAAAGCCGAGACAACAGGGGGGAAATTCCGAGGCGTTACGGAGCTACAGCCTGCCGAAAGCGTGGGAAAATGAACTTCAGAGCGGATTATTGCGAAGACGAGAAATCGGAGAGTAGGCGGTTGAGAGTAAATTAGAGGAAGTCACACCCGGACTATCCAAAAATGCATATTGGAAAATCCTACAAGTAGGGCGCAAGGGATTCCCCAAAGGAAGTAGGGGATTCCCAGAAAGTCTTCGAAGTAAAGATGGGTCGAAAGGACCACAGATGTTATGAGTTGCCAACAGGTAACAATAATTCATTGCCGGCACATCGATATCGCAACGAGAATTAATGTTATGACCATTTTTATAAAATAATGCGTGGTTGCATATTGGACAGGGGTGATAATTAAAGACAGCCAACGAGCGTTTGGCTTATTTATTGGCAATGAGAGAGACTAGGAGTATCCAGTCGGATGGTGGTGAGTACGCATCTCAACAGCTGCAGTGTAGTAAAAAAAGACGTCCTCGTTGGTCGAGTGGTCAGTGCTATCAGGCGTCCGTGATGTCACAGCAGTCTTGCATTGAAGCCCGCCTGGAAAAGAATCAGGTGTATGATTAAAGCGTAACAGCATGCTAAGGATGGACGGAGAGTATTAGTTAATGCAGAGGCACGTTCGGCTGGTTAGTAGAAAGAACGCAATGTAATAGAGCAGCCAAAGAAGGGTGACATGGAAGAGAGAAAACAAACACGCCTGTGTACTAGAAATCATGTGTAAACCGATGCAAAGCAAAAAGAAAGTTTTCCATACGGTGTCACAAGCTTAAATAGTTCAGTCTGTCTATTCTACACAAGTAAACAAAATGCGTGCAAGAGAATGATGAATCCGAGCTGAGTAGGAACGTACGAACATGTACCTATTGCAATGAAAAATGTGCCTATAGTAGAATACTCGGAAAAAGGAATTTGAACATTCTAGCAACTCTGATTTTGAACTCGACTATGGGACTTTGGATGTTTTGCGTGCTAGTTTGTACGAACGCTGTATTGTGTATTCTCCAGTGTATGAGTATTGACGCTCGTTAGCCTGTGTCACCCACCAGTGGTATTTTGGTCAAGAGGGCGGATTCGACTGCGATTGCAACTCTGTCCGTTGAACTAGTGTAAACGGAGAGGGTCAGATTATAGTTGAAAATGCAAAATTTGTCATTTGGACGTTATTTGTGTGTGATGGAGTGTCAATGCCAAATCATCGTCTCGTCACCTAGCCCGTAATTAAAGACTGTGGTCGCTACCCTCTTCTCCCCTGATTATGCATTAGGTTGATTCATGTATCGTAGTTTATGTACTAGAATTGCCTATACCTCATCCACATTTCTGTGTAGGACCTGAAATCCGTTCCAACGCGAAGCAGACCAAACATAATTCGCTCCTGGGGTCTCGTGCTTGATTGAATTGTTATACGAGTTATAAACGAGCTGGTGCACATGTAAGGACGAGACCTACAATATGTGGTCAAGTTGGCTCCGAACGACTGCTTTCAGGAGACCCGGACGGAAGTTGAACTGGGACACGAAGTACGCACACTAACCTCTCGGTCAGTTCGAGTCATTGTGATCGTTAATGCATTCCAACACCCCTAACTTCTCTTTTTATGATATTGCCAAGTGTTCCTTCGAACAACATACTGAGCTACATATTGCTACATACACTTACTACATTCTCCCATTGCTGCGGACGGCAATGGCCACAACTCCAGCTACAAAGTTACTCCTGGACGTTTACGACGCAGCTAGAATTCGTCATGCCCGTTAACGCATTTTTTCTTGTGTAGAATAGACAG